>CM031238.1:258198415-258307840 GCA_018340775.1 Taxus wallichiana var. yunnanensis | reverse complement strand
GTCAATTCATTCAATTTCCCACATTCACCTATCTCAAGCTCATAGGTTTTACCTTGTCACTTGTCGGTTACCAAAATATCGTGAGTGATAAGATCATCATCATTTTGTTGTGACGAAAATTTATGTGTCAATTTCATTACTTATTAAGCTTGAGAAGGAATCTCTAGTGAATGAATAGTAGACTCAAGTGCCTGATTTGTTTCTGACTATTATCATCTAGGATCATTCCATCCTCATGTACCACTTCAAGGAAATGTTCTTCCATCTCAAAGGCATGATTACGAACTATAAGGGTGGCAAGTTTGGCCAATATAATTTGGTTTGCATCGGTTGTTTCTACACAAATTTTGTCTAAAGCTTCTAGAAATAGTGGTGTTGGTGGATATAAAGAGAGTTTATTATCACTTATCCCATTTCACATATTCATGTCTCTAGATCTACGATCTATAAAGGTTGCAACTATTTCTAACCATGCCTTCCTAGAATCAAAGGATTTCCCAATTTTATTTTCTTAGGTCAAAGGATCATAAAGTATACTAGGTGTTCCCATGTTTATATGGTGATTAGGGTATCCTCTATTTCTCCTTTCGGTTTAGAAATTGATTAATATTCCACTTGTATAATGGTAGAAATGGGGTGAATATTAGGCAATGTTAAGGATTTCATGGTATCTAGTGTCATCACATTTATAACAGCTTGTAGATCCACAAGTGCACTTGAAATTTCTTGGTTCCCTATAGTCATTGTGATAAATTGACTACATGGATCCCCATATTCAGGAACATAACATTTTACCGAGAGAAAATATACTAATTTCCGTCTACATGAATTATTTTTGGGTAACGTATTTTCTTTTGAGGTGTTTAATAGATAGTTTGTTGATAATATTATTTAACTTAGTAATTTCCTTTCATGCTTATAGTAAATGTTTTCTATGTTTAAATTTTTCAAAACCTAAAGTAACTTAGCTTCATATTTTTAGTTATCTCAATCAATATTTCAGGATAAGATGATCAATCTGAGTTTGGGGGTTGTTTATGTTGATATTTAATATTTTTAGCATAATATTTTATTACTTATGTTTCAAATTTTTTTCAAATCTACAACTTTGGATGGACCAAGTATATTTTTTCTTATTCTAACTTGTATATCATTACATTCCATAATGATAATTCCCATTGTTTCCTCTAGCTCAGAATTATATACTAGATTGGTTTGTTTTTTCTTGGGGTTGTACATGGGATGGGAAAGAAATTATAACTATACAACTCGGTTCAATCTATTGTCATTGTTGTACGGTGGAGGAGGAGGTAGATAATCTTCCCATTAGTTATAAAATATCCTTTGATGATTATGATTTTGATGAGGTGCCCATTGTGGGTTATTGGGCATTCCAAAATGATGATATTTGTAAGGTACTCAATTTTTGGTGTGGAATCCATGATTGTGGAGGAGTAATTGACATGCATTCTTTATAATTCCATGTTGTTGGTCCCTAATTTTTGGATGAAGGCCAGGTATGGACCATTATTGAGTTCTTGGACAAAGATCCCTAGGAAAAAAATGATTGAATGGACCTCCTTGTCTTTTACCTAAAAATTCAACTCTTCTTCTTCTTACTTAACTATTCTAACTTTATTTTTCAAGATTGGCAAGAGATCACATTGATTTGTTTCATGGTTTTTCTCACATATTCCACAAATAATAATTGTCTCTAATCGACATTCTCTTAAGGCATTTTTTTCTTTACTCCTAAGGAAGTATATGGCCAATGGTTCAAAATTTCAAGATTTTTCTTTAATAATATCTAAGGTGGTGTTTAGTTGGACCATGATTTCATTTGTTAAATTTAGAAAATATTCCATTAATTGATCTACATTATACTTCCCTTTCCTTCGTTTATATTTTTGGATTATAGACATTGTTCATGAATAGTTCCTACATAATTCAATAATATTAAAAAATTTTATTTTTATGTCACATTTTCCCATAAAGTTTAGCATATCCTTAGATTCATCTTCCAATCCCCTCATAAAAAAATTATCCAATTCTTCATCCAAGTTGTTGCCACATCTTTGAGAATCAAAGAGTACCAATCAAGGTAATCCTCCATGTTTTCTTCATCTTTTTTCTTCATTTTGATTAATTATTGCTTTCGGTCTCTAACTTTCCAATAATCTTGATATTTTTTCAAGAAATCGTTTTCCATCTCTATCCATGAATGAATGCAGTTAGTTATTATTCACATAAACGATCTTAAAGTTTATAATCATAAGTATGACAAAGTACTTTGAATTTAAAAGGAATTGATTTGGATCTTCAAAGGATTTCCCTCTAAAAGTGGGAAAAATGGAAGGGGACATATTTTTCATGGGGGCTTCACCTTCTTCATTTAAAACTACGGGATATGAAAAAGTCCTTAGGTTCCTTTGATTTTCCTCATTTATAGGGTTTTCCAAATTTCCATGTTATTCATCATTTTTAATTTCCTAATGAATATTGTATATGGTGTGCCTCACTCAATGTGATTTTATCTACTTTTAGATATTTTCTTGAATGAAACTCTAACTATACTTTTATATTTGTAGCCTCATCTCTAGAAAATTTTCTAAGTCCTAAATCTTTACCCGTATGTGCACAACCTTATGTGTTGACCTACTTCACTATTGTCATTCCGCACCACTTTATTCATCCATGTGCATACCATTTCATGTAAACCTCAAAACTCCACTGATACTTAGTCCATTTTCTCTTACCAATGGGTCTTTGGGAGTCATGAGGATAGTTTGAATTCCATTTAGTCAAAGAAAGTGGTTTTGGATGCTTTGTAGATTGTGCACTTAAAAAGAGTGGTGAGGCTTAAGAGATAAGAAAATCTTGATGTTGTGTATAATTCCTATTATTTCATGACACAATTCCTGAAGGAGGAAGTTTACATAAGACTATAAATAACATTTGACAGAGATTGGAGTTTTTAAACCCTATTTTGTGCAAGATATGCTTACATTTCCCTTCTCGAGCTCGGTAGAAACCCTAGTTTAAGGTATGAAATAAAATTTCTCTAAAATGAATTTTTACAGATGAAATATTATGAAACTTTAACCATATGATATTTTTATGGTAAGGAAACAAATTTTAAATTTTCAAGTTGTTTTGATATCGTATGGATGGACATACATTTCCTTGACATTCCTAGACTATGTTTTGGGTGACCTACCCAAAGATTGTTAATCCAAATAAAGGAAGAATCCTTCTAGAAACCCCATACAAGGTGAGTAAGATAAGAAGTAAGGGATAAAAGGTATTAGTAAATCACATTTTTTCATGGTGAAAATGAGTTTGCAATTAATTTTCTCCAAATTCCTTGTGTAGCAAGGTAAGAGCCGAGTATGAAAACTAGAGGGTGAAAGAAAGTTTCTTTATTAGTATTTAGTGTTTCTCTCTTCAAGAAGGAATAAGACCACTCAAGAAACTTAATAATTATTTATTGAAAGGAATTTAATTACTTAGGGGATATTGAGAATTATATGCTTAAATTAATATTGAATATGAAAACCTAAGGAAATTTGGGGACAATCTTGTAAATAGATAGAGTTTCTTGTGAATATTTCATGAGAAAAGATAGGTAAGAGTATTCAAGATTGTGATTCATATTGAGAAGCTTTTTACATTATGAAACATAGAGTTAAGAGCATAAGATAAATCTAGGGTCAAGAAATGACATTTATACGGAGTTATAAGGGAAAGAAGTTAAAAATAGGTCAATATATATGGTCAAGTATTGTAGTCAATCCAACAAAGGAGTAAATTGATCCTTGTTCATAAGTTGATAATTATCTCAGATTTTCAATAAGGCTTCCTCACTCCAAGATGCACGGGCTAAATTCTTTGATAATGTCTCTTAAAATCTTGTAAGTTGATATTAACCAAGTCATAGCTCTAATCTACATACATGGTCAAGATTGCGATGAAAGTATAAAAGATATAGCTGAATGAGATTTAGAAGACTACAAAAACCCTAGTAGAGAATGAAGGAAACATATTCTAATGTATGGAATCAAGGAAAAGAGAAGTTTGATTTAACCAAATATATAGGCATAGTCTTGCAAAAGGAAGTTGTGATGTGCTTAAGACTAGATAAGAGTAAACATCGGTCTCTCTATGAAGCCTTTGGAGATATTAATCAAGAAGGTTGTGAAAAATTTAGAGTTTGTTGAAACTATAAAGGAATCTACAAAGTCTTTTTAGATCTTATAATGACCAAACTAGTGACTACTTTGTTCCAATATAGTCATAAGGCCTAGTTAAGAAATATTAAGGAGTTTGAAGAAAGAATGTTTAAGGAAGGGATTAAATGAAACCTTAGGAAAATGTTCAAGGAATGTTATGGAATAATTAAAGCAAAGGAAATAGTTAGACACCCAAACTAAGTCATCACAAGGTGAAAACAGAGCCTATGAGGACTCGATATAGTCCAAGACCAAATCAAGAAGACCTAAGAACAAAAACATGAAAAATAACACATTATGAAGCTAGTGAGTAGTATAGGGAATTGAAATAATCATGAATATGATGGTTTCAAGTGGTGGATGATGTTCATGAGGTGTAAAATTGTCAAAGAATCAAAACCCTAGGTTTAAGCCTTAAACCCTAGCCTAGACCTAGTAAACAAGCAAAAAGGATAAAATTGGAGTTGGAAGTGTTAGAGAAGGAGTTGAAGTGAGAATTTTGGGGAAAAAAAGATATATAAAAATGGTATCTAGAACACTCTTCACTTTTGATTGGTTGATTGTAAAATTATCCCAATTTTAAGATTTGTACAACATGAGGGCTAATTGTAAAAGCTAGAAAAATAATAAAGGAAGAATAACTTTTGATGGGTTAAGAGTTAAGGTCGGAAATTTAATAGACAATATAATGATCCAAATGTGTATCTATAAATTTTACCATTAAATTTTGATGAGGCATATTTCACGAGTTATGTCATAAAAATATGTTTTCCAGTACGTAGGACATATGGAGGTCTAGAAAGAAAAGTACTTAAAATGAGTTGATGAAACTTCTTGAGTGGATCATTCATGTTTATTAGATGGGTCTAATCATGTGTATGGATAATGTTGGATTTTATTCAATGTATTCATGTGTTTTAGTGGTTTGAGATAGATATGGCTACTTAAGCAAAGATTTGTATCTTAAATGAAGGTGATTGTATAAAATTAAAAAAAAATGGGTCTGCAAATCCTTTGAGACCTTGTCAAAATAAATATTTATTGATAAGAATGGAGGTGTTTGATCTGATACAAATTGTTGAAGGTGGAGTATAGGTCCCTAAAAATATTCTCCAAGTAGAAATAATCTTTGACATTGCATACATTTGTGTGGGTGAAGAAATATCTTAACTGGTTTATCAAGATGTCATGTTTGTGCATACTTGCTTGGGCATAAATGCTCTAATGGAGCCTTGAAGAATAAATGGTGAGTTTGGATCTCATCAAGGGCTTATAAGAATGTGAGTGGTCACTTGAAACGTGAACACTTCATCATAACTCTTGCAATGAGTTACTTTAAGATAAAGGAAAAAGATTATAACATAGGGAAAAGGAAAAAACCGGAAGATGCCAATTACAAATGACAATGTTAGATCTGAAAAAGGAATATTATCAGTTGTTTCAATGAAAATAGTTGAAGAAGGTTCTCTAATGATTCAAAAATTTCATAGGTGTCATTAAAATCACAAGATATATTACAAGTTGTAACTTAAAACTTGCAGATGTAATGATGACTTTGTGGCAGTTTTGAATGATGTCACTTGGATCCTTGTGTAGAAATTAAAGAGTCAAGAATCTCAAGGGTTGAAAGATGAAGTTGAAGAGTTATTAAATTATGTCATTCTCATGTATTTTTATATGTATTAGTGTGCAAGAAAATTATTTGTGAGGATTCCTATGTTGAGAGTGTAGCAAGTGATGTAAAATTGTGAATTATCCTTGTGTATGAGATGAAGTGTGTGTGACTTGAAGACTGAATTATGAGAAGAAGAAGGATATAATGAAGATTGAAGAAAGAGGATTTCATTAATGTGTGAATGAGGCATGAAAATTTGTATAATAGAGACCATTGAAGTTTGTTCCTTTAACAGCATGAAGTGAAGGAAAGAGAGGTGAATCAGGAGGTGAAAAGAGAAGATAAGAGCTGATTTAGAGATCACAATTTGTTGTGTTAGACAACTAAATGAGGGTGATAAAACTTTTTAATAAGTCTAAGTTTTTTCTTATCAAATAGGGAGTTGAAGCTTCCTTGTAAGTTGTAGCTTATAGAAGGTCAGTGGGTGCTTGACTGAATTTGGGAGTTGGAGCTTCCATGTAAGTAGGAGCTTGCTAAATATCAAGTGGGTGCTTGGTTAAATTTTGGAGTGGGTGCTTCAAGTTGAGTGGATTCTCAAAAATTGAAATCCTTGTAATCTATATAGGACAATTTTTCCAAGTTAGTGCATTGATTTCAATGGGTTTTTCCCCTTTAAAGGTTTCCCACATTAAACCTTGTGTTCATGTGTACTTGATTCTCATTTGGATGTGTGTGAGTGTCATTATCTTAACATGGTAAAGATGGACTAAAATTTATTGTATTGCTAATAATTTGAAATTATTTCAAAGTTTTGAGAATCACTTATTCACCCCTCCCCTCTCAATGCTTATATTTTCCGACATGATCACCTAATGTATGAAGGGTATGAGATGTCTAGTTGTGGGATTAATGTGAAGTCTCAGTATGTAGTCTTAGTCTATGATTTGTATCTATACATCATGCTTTTATGAAAGTGAAACTTCTGTGTAGAGGCCATGTTCTTTGTATGTGAATGATATCACCAAGGATGTATATGTTCATGAAGGAGGTCAAGAATTAATATCTTGAGTTGAATACATGTTTGAAGATTGAAAAATCCTATGACACTCATGGTATGATACTCCCAAGGATTTAGATACTATGGTAATAAAGAATCCCTAAAGGTTCTATGAAAGTTTGAATAAAATAACAATTTTGTGATTGTATAGTGGGAAAAATGTTTCTTATCACCGTGCAATCTTATCATCTGTTCAACTATAATATCGAGGAAATGAGTAAAGGACACACCAAGACTAGAACAAAATGGATAGAATTAAAGGGAGTATAGGGACCGTTATGATCGAATACACTAAGGGAATTAACCCTTACACTAGCAAAACCTAAGGTTTCCAAGGCCCTAGGTCGAAGAAGAGGAAGGAACCCTATAGAGGTATCGACACTATGGGGGATAATAATGAGCAAAGTAAGAATGCAAAGTCTATGCTAACTGAAGTAAAACATGTAACATAAAGTAAATAACTTAAATACAATATGCTAACCTAGCATGTTCATAAAATATTAAGATAATGTAGAGTAAATATCGAATGTAGGAGACTAATCTATAAAAATGACAAATTGAGTTAGAGAAATTATGTGTTGGGGAGATTGTTGATGCATCAATCTCTAAAAGGACCGTACACCAAGAGAGAACATATTTCAGGTGGAGAAAGTGAAACAATCTAGTCCTAACTCACTGTAGATGACCCAAATTTTCAAGAAAACCAACCCAAGCAAGAATAACCAAGATTCAATATGTAAGAGATCCAAAAGTTAAGCGAGTAGGTGCAGTTGGCATAAGAGAGAAAAGCTAATGGTGAGTTGTTTTTTATTTAATGTGATTCCTTTTTATATGTGAAAATGAGAGTTGAAGCCTTTATACGATGTCATCTCCCATAAGTGAAGGCATCGGAAAAGGATTTTAATTTGCATTGACGACAAAATTTCCCACGGGAAATGGTGTCGCCAAGGATGAAAAAGAAAAGAGGAGTGTGCAAAATGTCATGAAAAGAAAAGATAATTCAAAGCATAAGAAATGTGGTCATGAGAAAGCGAGATACCGAAATAATATGAGGGAAAATAAGAAGATAAAAGAAAAATAAAGACATAAATGGGACGGAAAGTTGTTCTCTCTCCATGTAGCATCCCTAACCAAATGGTTATGTGAATAACCATACACCTATCTTGGAATGAGCCCCTTAAGGAACTCGTTCTACAGATATATGCATTAGTGGCCTCTAACATGAAAATAGAAATTGTTAGTAACATATATGAAAATAAAAAGCATAAAAAAATAGGTGTATAATATGCCTCAACCGTTGATTACCAAATGTCGCAATAGCGAAACATGGGGTAGTCAGTGGAAAGAATGATACATAACACCAAAAATGAAATTATATGTTGAAAGTAAATGAAGGACTAGCTAAAAGGAAATACTATGCGAGAGCATCATTAAACTCAACCATTCTGCAATGTTAGAATAAACCAAATATCACAAACTTGTCAAAATTTACAAAATAGCTTACTTTCTCAAGTCAAGAAACCCTTCGAAATCATGCATTTTTGGATTAAAATCTAAACTTGTCTTATGCCAACAATTGAACATGTTTTTTAGGCCTACAAAAGGTAATACCAACTATCAAACATTCTCAAATCAACCAAGAAATCCAATTTCATTTATTTATCTCAAAACTACCTTTTTTGGCTTCTTACAGGGCAAGTTCAAGGTGAAAACTTGTTGGGAAAAAACTATAAATCTCCAAGAAAAAATAAATCACTTTTTGGCACCCATTTTCCTCCTTGAGGTGCATGATAAATATATTGGCCCAATTCTCGGTGAGAGTCTCTTTTCTTCACTAGTCTCTCTCTAGGCCTAATGTCCTTCTAGTATCCCCACTTCCTTTATTTTCCCATCACAAATTTTGATTCATAGACTCATTTTATAAACAAACACATTCTTGAGTACCCATTATCTTGTTTTCCTTGTCTACAAAATTTCAAGGTTTTCTTTTTTCATAAATTCTCCAAAACTTTGTCTTCTAGGACCTCAATTAGGTCTCTTTGTACTTGCACAAGTCTCGCAAACCTTCCTGTAAGTATTGTGGCTTCTTAAAAGGATTCTATCCTTAAAACATTCACAATATCCTTCCTTACACTCTAAAGATTCTATGTACAAATTTTCAAGGTTCAATTAAAGGTACAAATTCTTCAAAATCACTTTCTTTCACAAGTCCTGTCACTTCCCTTTTTAGTCTTATAAGATCTCTCCTATCCAAGCTAAGAGTTCTCAAGGATATAAATGAATTTTTTCAACTTTGATGATATAATCTAACACCCTTTTGGGTTAGTAGGATTCACACAAGTTTGTAAGCTCTACCTCTAACTCTTCATCACCTTCTCATTCATTTCTTCTTAGTAAATTTCCTTCACTATTACCTATAGTTGGCCCCTAAACCGTCATAGTTATCCACTGATGGACATAATTTCGAGATTTACCCCTTCTTAAAAACTAATATATGCTCATTGTAGATGATTTCTTCTTATTTTAGGCCCATGATATAGTGTTTAGATCTTTTAAATCCCGTTATCAACATAAACCCTAAGAGGGTTATACACAATGCGTCCAAAAGAAGTAATTCTTAGATTTTGTGGTCTTTTCCCACTTCAAGAAGTAATAATGCTTAATAATAGTTTGTGAAAAATTAATTTAAACAAATTCATAGAATCTTGTTTCAATATTTATGCTACAATGTCTATAAAATGTGAATCTCATACTTCAAAATAGATTTTCCCACATTCAATGCCCTAAACAAGGTTAAGTAAACATGAAAGTCCATTAGAGTTACCTCCAAAGCTTGAAAACCATTTAAATGTACATATATATCCCCTTGTTAGTTAATCACACATGAGATGCGATGAAATCAAGAAAATTCTCCTCCTTACCACATTTCATTTAAAATCTATCCTCATACACATCAAAATAGAGATATCTTTTAATACATTTAGCTCCAATATTACATAAGATCCTTTATCCTTCTTGTTCACAAAATACCTCTCATTAATACTAACTTATAACTCTCTAACATTTAATCAATGTCTTTCCAAAACCCAAACTTAGAATTAGCTATCACGAATGCTAAAAGGACACCAAAGCAAAGCAAAACCACTAAAACACACCCAAAAATCAAGTGTAACTGAGTTAAACATCCTTTTCTCCCATGAAGGATTCATCAATTCCATTTACAATCTTTATTTTAACATGCATGCTCCTACCAATAGCCTTGATTGTATAATTAGAAGACTAAGGTAACTAGAATGAGATTCTTGATAACTTGTACTCTTTCCTTATTCAAACATCCTCTACAAAGGCTTATATTCCATTAAACAAAGTATTCTTGGTCTATATTAGTTAGATTATTCACATATGAAACAATGAAACACTTACTAAGATGTTGATTAACAAAAATTTGCTACCTTTTCATGCAAAAACATAGTTCTCCATTAAAGTTTGTAGGTATATTACATAGAACTTCTCCTACTGAGCTCCTTTAATGAGCTCTCCTTCCCATCCAAGAGTAACTAACTCCCCTAATGTGAGTTTCATCTCAAAATACATAGGATTTCTAAACCCTAATTTATTATTTCTCACATGTTATGAGTTTTTCAAACATAGAATAAGACATTATCACCATTTAATCACACACTTGATCCGTTTCACACCTTAGAGTCTTACTTAGCATGATTAAAATCTTAACAAGTCCTTATAACCATTATAAGACCATTGACTCTTCATAAACAAGCCCACAATGGTTCAAATTTCAAATTATCACTTTTTGGAGGGAAACGTATTATTTGAATTTTTGAAAACTTGACCCAACTACACAACATGACATAACCTCAAATGAAACTTATACGACCTCTATACCTCTTAAACATCTTCCCACACAAAAATTGATCAATCACACTAAAAGTTTTACCTTGGAGAGATGCTCATGCATCATGCTAACAAGGGAATGAAAAAAATTTCATTCTTCTTCATGTACTTACAATTGAATTAGACCTCCTTGAACTGATCCTTAACTGAATACCTTGCTCTCTTTGTCTTCATCAACTACATCATGTCCTTTACTAGCTTCTTGGTCCTTGAAATGATCACATTCTTATACAAAAATTTGGTTCTTGGATTTTCCATGAGATTCTTCACCTTATGGCTGAGTATATACATATGATCCCACTTCAAGTGAGATGAAATTTCACTATTTATGATTGTCATTCCATATTTTGCATCTTCTTGGCTCTCTTCTTGTTTGATCATAGCTTCAAAATATGAGAATAGTGACTCTTGTTTCCTATATTCACCTTCACATGATTGCTCTACCTTTATCTTCTTTGTCAAACCTGCATTCACAACACTAAAAGAAAAATTAGGTTGATAAAACTAAGCTTTGTTAGCACCTTGGATCATCACTTTCTTTCTTTCTTCCACTTTGTCTCCTTTGAGTTTCTCCTTACACTAACAATTTCTCTTCTTCTTTGACTATTTTTACCCACTTCTCATGACCATTTTCACCTTGACCAAGGTTCGATTTCCTTCTATTGTATTCATTCTTTGAATCTTGATTATTCTTACTTGGTTCTTATGCCACTAAAAATCTTGTTTGTCTTATTTCTTCTTAAAATCTATAGACTCACCTAACTCATCATATTTTCTCATTCTCCTTTACAAATTGTCTTTGTACACTTCCTCATCACTTATCCACTTCCAAAGATTCTTGACTATACTTTATTTTCCTTCCTCTTTATCACATTTCCTTTCATTATTTTCCATATTTTCTAACAAGAAATTCTTCATCGTCTCTCTCTTTCTTTCATTCTCAACTCACTCTTTCTCTCTCCTCAAGAAAGTATGTTTCAACTTGCTTCTTCCAACACCTCACCTAGGATTTCTAGCGATCCTTTTAGTGTTTCTAACATCTTATTTTCACGTTCAATCTCTTCTCTTCTCTCCCCAAGTATTTTTCACCTTGGATTTCTTCCTCTTCCTCTTCTTTCCTTCTTCACAACTTGTTAATACTCACAAGCACTTAAACAACTTCTTGTTAGAACACACAAATTTATTTTCTAGAATATATTGTCAAGATATGATACCACTATGATATAGAGCATCTTCAAATTTAACCATTCCACAATGTTATAATAAACCAAATATCACAAACTTGTCAAAATTTACAAAATAACTTACTTTCTCAAGTCAAGAAACCCTTCAAAATCATGCAATTTTTGGATTAAAATCCAAACTTGGCTTATGCCAACATATCAACATGTTTCTTAGGACTACAATAAGTAATACCAACTATCAAAGCCTTTTCAAATCAACCAAGAGATCCAATTTCATTTATTTATCTCAAAACTGCCTTTTTGGCTTCTTACAAGGCAAGTTGAAGGTGAAAATGCATTGGGAAAAACCTAGAATCCCAAGACAAAATAAAAGCACTTTTGGGCACCCATTTGCCTCCTTGAGGTGTATGATAAATATATTGGCCCTATTCTCGGTGATAGTCCCTTTTCTTCACTAGCCTCTCTCTAGGCCTAATGTCCTTCTAATAGCCATACTTTCTTTGTTTTCCCATCACAACTTTTGAATCATAAACTCATTTTATAAAAAAACACATTCTTGAGTACCCATTATATATTTTTCCTTGTATACAAAGTTTCAAGGTGTTATTTTTTTCATAAATTCTCCAAAACTTTGTCTTCTAGAACCTCAATTAGGTCTCTTTATACTTATACAGGTATGCAACCTTTTGATAAGTATTTTGGATTCTTAAAAGGATTATTTCCTTAAAACATTCACAATATCCTTCCTTACACTTTGAAGATTCTATATACAAATTTTCAAGGTTCAATTAAAGGTACAAAGTATTCAAAATCACTTTCTTTCACAAGTTTGTCACTTGCCCTTTTAGTCTTATAAAATCTCTCCTATCCAAGATAAGAGTTCTTAAGGAACTAAAGGAAGTTGTTCAACTTTGATGATATAATCTAACACCCTTTTGGGTTTTTAGGATTCACACAAATTTGTAAGATCTTCCCTTAACTCTTCATCACCTTCTCATTCATTTCTTCTTAGTGATTTTCCTTCACTGTTACCTACAATTGGCCCTAGACTATCATAGTTATCCACCGATGGACATACTTTTGTGACTTACCCATTCTTAACAACTAATATATGCTCAATATAGATGATTTCTTAGTATTTTGGGCCCTTAATATAGTGTTTAGATCTTCTAAATCTCATTATCAACATAAACTCTAAAAGGGTTATACGCAGTGCATCTAAAAGAAGTAATTCTTATATTTTGTGGTATTTCTCCCACTTCAATAATTACCAATTCTTAATAACGGTCTATACAAACTTAATAAACAACTTCAAAGCATCCCATTTCAATATTTATGTTAAAATGTCTATAAAATTTGAATCTCATACTTTCAAAATAGAGTTTCCCACATTTAGTGCCCCAAGCAAGGTTACGTAAACATGAAAGTCCATTAGAGTTACCTATAAATCTTGAAAATTATTTAAATGTATGTGCATACCCTCTTTTACATAATAATACGGGAGATTCAACAAAATAAAGTAGATTTATCCTCCTTAGACCATATTTCATATAAAAATTATCCTCATACACATCAAAACAGAGCTATTTTCTCATATATTTAGGTCCAATATTACATAAGCTGATTTTTCCTTCTTGTTCAAAAATACTTCTCATGAATACTAACTTATAATTATCTAACCTTTAACCAATTTCTTTCCAAAACCAAAAGTCATAATTGATTATCACAGAATGCTAAAAGTACACCAAAGTAAAAAGAAAAACCACCTAAACACACACAATAATCAAGTGGGCCCGAGTTTAACATCCTTATCTCCCATGAAGGATTCATCAATGCCATTTATAATCTTTATTTTAACATGCATGCTCCTACCAACAACCTTGACTCTATAATTACATGACTAAGGTCACCAAAATGATATTCTTGATAACTTGTACTCTTTCCTTATTCAAACATCATCTACAAAGGCTCAATTCCATAAAAAAAAAAATAGTCTTGGTCTATCTTAGATTATTCACATATAAAACAATGAAATACTTACCAAGATGTTGATTTAAAAAAACTTGCAACCATTTCATTCAAAAATAGATTTCTCCATTAAAGTTTACATGTATATTACAATGAACTTCTCCTACGATATCCTTCAACGAGATCTCCTTCCCATCCAAGAGTAACTAACTCCCATAATGTGAGTTTCATCTAAAAATACATAGGATTTCTAAACCATAATTGATTCTATCTCATATGTTATGAGTTTTTCAAAAATAGAATAAGACATGATCACCCTTTAAACACACACTTTATCCTTTTCACACCTTAGAGTCTTACTTAACATGATTAAACTCTTAACAAGTTCCTCTAATCATCCTAAGATCACTAACTCTTCATAAACAAGTCGATAATCACTCAAATTTCAAATTATTACTTTTTGGAGGGAAAAACATTATTTGAAAATGTGACCCAACTACACAACATGAAATAACCTCAAATGACACTTATATGATCTCTAGAACTCCTAACATCTTCCCAAACCAAAATTGATCGATCACACCAAAAGTTGTTCCTTGGAGAGATGTGATTAAACTAAAATGTGATATTCTAGCCTAATCTAATGTAAATTTGTAGTAAATAATGAAGGAAATTAATAAAGAAAAACATGCAATGAAAATATGAAACCCTAATATATAAAAAGGGATGGAAAAGCTTAGATGATTCAAGATGTCGCAGATCGTGTCACAAAGGACCAGAAACGTGAATGGGAGACTATCGCATGAGCTTGATAAAATATAGATGTGAGTGGTTTGGCTAGACTAGGGTGCACTAGAAAAGGGATTGGGGCACGTTAGGCATCTTGGTCTATAATATGGGTGCCCTAGTCTATACAGGAAGTCTCAAATCCAACTTCACATAGTCGCTAGATGGTGTAAATCCTTCACTATTTTTTACACCTAGTTTGTTGATGTCGTCAGTAGACTTATAATGAAGAATCACCTGAAAACCCCAAGAAAAGCATACAAAACTCTAAAAAAGAAAGATGCATATCAAGAGTTTTATCAATGATAAATAAAACTCTCTAATTTTCTTGCATGTGAATGAAATGGGAAATCGGTGTTTTTCATAAATATGGACTTATATCTAAGTGTGGGACCATGAAACTGAGATAATTATCTAGAGAAGGTTGGTTCCTCTTCCTAAACTAATGTAAAACTACTCCTAATTCTGGAAATACAACTATCTAATCCTATCATATGATTCTAAGGGATCAAGGAGAGAGGAAAATGCATGAAAATGAAGAAATCCTACACTAAGGGGGTGATAGCACCAAGATAAGGGTGATTGGACACTCTCTAATGAATGAAAATGGGAAGAAATGGAGATAAAGAGGGTATGTAGAACACCACAGTTTATAAAAACACATTCACAACACCATTTCCATTAAACACAACCATTTAGAGCTTGCAAGAAACCAAAACATGCACAAAATACCTTTGAATACAATGTAGAGGTTAGATAATGCAATGAAACACAAGAAAGGGTTGAAGAATAGCCACAAAACTTGATTTTATTGCTTCATATGATCACACAATCCATTATAATGAGGGAAAGAGGCATGAATTTCCTACAAAAACCCAAAATGGAGGCTTGAAGCTCACAACAACCTATAGAAGAATGGAGGAGAAGATATAAAGTGTTCGATCACCTTTAAAATGAGCTCTCCTTTATCAATATATAAGAAAGAAAGGAGGAAAAGAAGAGGGAAATCATGAAATTTGGGCTTCATCCACCAACAAAACTCATTAAATTTCTCACACACAACATGGATGACCCTATAAAACCATTCCTTCATCGTACCATTTCTTAAGGAGGAAGAAAATTACCATACTCCATTAATGTCTTCTTTACCTACCTAGGCATTGAATCTTAAATCGGAGATTTTTCTTTGTAATTTTTTACCAATTCCACCTAATTTAATATTTTATTGTTTCTAAGTGTGGAGGGTGGGATTACGGTTCTAATGAATGTAATTTTACTTTATTTGGTGCATTAGGGGGTGAGCTATGTTTATGTGGGTCGGGAGCTCCACTTGGATTGTTTTCCATTTCATTGTGTAGCTCGGTGAGCTACTCCTATGTCGGCCCACTTTGCAGCTCCCGTCGAATCACCTAAGCCGAATCTCGCCTTTCCTAAACTCCCCGATGGTGAGTGACTCAAAAACTCCTCTTGTTTACCTTGCAGTGAATCCCCATCTATTCCAACTTGGCAGTCCCCTCGCCCCTTTGTTGTGTGGAATAAATAGTTCTACAGGGAACTCACCTCCCCATGGAACATGTGCCATTCGGCTCTACAGGCTCGAAACATCTAACGCGGCCGCATAGCTCCCGAGCCTATTTTTCTTACAAATGTATTTTGGGGAACTTCTCTCCACATGAAATTCATTTTCCCCATCCCCATGGGCCCAAAAATGTCAACTCACCCACATGACTCCTAATTTCTGTGTGTTGTATAGATGTCAAGTTTGTGGGGAACTCATTGCCCCACGACCTTGTGTTCCACTCAGGCCTCGCGGGCCCACATTTTCTACTTTTCTACACATCGAAGAATCCCATGACTCAAAGTCAACTTTCTCAAAGAGCCCTCCATTTTCCCCGATGACTAAATCCTCTACAACTCATCGGCAACCTCACCGAGCTTGGTGATTGAATCAACTCGCTTGCCTTCGTGGCTCTGCGTAACAAAGGGCCCCAAAATCTTCAACTAGCCCACCAAGTTTCTTGGCCTCCCAACTAGGTTGTTGCATATCTCAACTCGGTGATCTCCCTTCCAACCCACTCATGAGCTCACTAAGACACTTTAAAATCCTTGCCCATTTTGTACAATTTTCTCGAGTTCCCCAACTTTTTGGATTTTCCTCAAAAGGGAGATTATTTAAGATCCAAATAAATGCTCCCATCACCAAAATGCCTTTAAAAATTGGATTCACCTAATTTTTTTGGTCATCTCATCAAGAATCCTACTAAGCTTCTTATGACCAAACTATCTTGTCCATTTTCTAGGGGCAAAAATGGATAAAAATTTGGAGACTCCACGAGGCTATCTACATGTCATATGAAGTGATCGGTGTGCTTATAACATCCATTGGGCATGGAGTCAACTGGTAATCACCAAACTTGTTGACAGGGTTCTTCATTGAATTTTGGATAAGCCATGAGCATAAGAATGAAGCCGCCAAAGTCGAAAATAACCATGAAGAACTAGATCGCCACGGATAAAGTAAGAAAGCCACGCGAGACAAAGAACAAATCCATGGATAAAGGAAGAAGCCACATATAAAAGGATAAATCCGTACATAACTAAAGAAAGTCACAAAAGTCCAAAAAGCTACGAAATATAGATAAATCTGCATTACACTCTAGGAAGTTGCGGTAGCCGACGTGATGTCCGCGAGAATGAAGACAAAACAAGCCAGTATGACATAAAAGCTATTCTACAGAGGCACAAGTCAAGAGAAGTGACTTTTGGAATGTATTGAATTTTGTATATTTATTGTAATTAATCCATTTTATAGGGCGGGTGACAAGAATTTATGTATAGGTGCCATTTTTGAGAGAATTGATAGCATATGAGATGTATGAGAGAGAGAATGAAATGAATATGAATGTAAAAGAGACTAATGTACTGATTATTGAAATATGAATAAAGATTGATGTTTGGAGTAAATTATGTTATGTGTATTTACATTCTTTCTGTTCACAAGTTAGAGTAGAGTAATTTTCCCACGTACATCCCTAACATAGGTCAAACTTCCTAAGTCTCACATTGTTATCAAGATTTAGGGTCAACAAATCTTATTCAAAACTTGAAACTCAATCCCTAAGCCACCTGAAAACACTATTTGAACTTGGATCTAATCTTTTCTTTTGCATGTATTTTCCATCCACATTATGAAAATTTTCCAAATTAAGGTTTTATGTGAGTGGAAAATTGTTTTTCCTTGAAATTCACCTTCTTCCCTCTACAACCGATCCGAAAGTTGAATTTTCCACCCTTGAATCTTCCTAGATCTGAAGCTGACCTAAACTACTTGAGTTGCTCAAAATTCATAATATTTTCCCTTTAACATGATTCAATGAGTAGGGAAAAGTGATTTGAGGTTGATCTTCTACTAGAAACCAAGAATAATAATGAATAAAACCGAGGAGGGCTGCCCACTAGGATGAGATCATGCAAGGTGCTATAAAGCATACCCTCGAAGTAACTCAAGCTGCCCCTTACACTAATTTTCTTATCAAATAAAAACGCACTAAAATCTTAATATATGTAACTGATCTAAAGAGATGAGAGGATGAGAAAACAAAAAAATGTCTCTAAATATGATTTTTTAGTTTCTCTACATTTAAATATTCTTGGAGATGACAACTATTCCCTAAAATCTTAAACATTTTCCCAAAACATCTCTACAGACCTCCATGAACAAGCACAAAAATACCATCTAGAAGAAATAAAATATTTGTAAAAACACTTAGGGAAGGGAAACTTATTCTACCAACAAAACAATGTACTTGAAAGCACTTAGAGGAATTAGAAACCTAAACTAATATGTACAAAGATGAGATTTTACTTCAATAAAAATGCTTTAGGTAGATTCCATTGATTGAATATATAGTTATTCTCCATCCAAATTTGACAGTTGGAAAGCATTATTTGTCTTACATCCTGTGATCATGTAGGGACCACTCCATATAGCATCAAACTTTGAATGCTTACCTAGATTTTTCCTATCAGCATCCCACTTTAGAACCAAGTCTCCCTCTTAGAAGCTTCTGGATTTGGATTTCTTGTTAAAAGACCTCTTGATTAGATCTTGATCTCTCTCCATCATTTTATTTCTTAACTCCTCGGCTCTTCCAACTCCATGATTTCAGCATATCTAACTTCTATGGCTTTAAACTCATATAACTCTAGCTTTGTTTGAGAAGCTCCAATGCTATAAATTCAAGAGATATAGAATCCTAACTTCCTTTCCATATTCTATATTGTATGGAGAGCTTCTAGTGGACCTCTTGGGTGTGATTCTATCAACCCATAAGGCTGAATTCATTTTTGTATGCCATGTCCTCTGATTCTCATCCAAATTCCTTCTTATAATCCTTAAGAGATTCTTGTTTGTGGAATCAACTTGACCATTACCCTGGGGTAATAGTTAGAGGAAGTGCTCAAATATATCCAATTATTAACATCCCACTCAGATATTTTGATGCCAAGGAATGCTAAAGCATTATCAGATATAATAGTGGATGGAACACTAAACATGGTTATAATTCCTTTATAGAAATCTAGTATACTAGACTCATTTGCTTCCTTGAGTTCCACTACTTTAGTCCATTTGGTGAAGTAATCGATTCTTTGTGAGAATCCACTTGAGGCCCTAGCTTGATTTTAGATTAATGAACCCAATGAAATATAATCCCCATTGCTTGAAAGGTTTCTCAAATGAGATTGGGTGGAGTGGAAGTGCTATCATCTTCTCTTCGCCTATGAAAATACACATTTCTTGCACTTCTTGATCCATGCATAGAAATCACTGAATATAGTGGGCCAACAAAGAACCAACCTTCATGATTCTAAGATTTTTACCCATGGAGCGAAGTGACCTCCGGCTTCCCCATCATGGAACTCATGCAACACTTTCTCAATTTGATTAGTTCCAATGCACCTCAAGAAGACTCCATTCACATACTTTTCAAACAAAATGCCATCAATAAGAACATATGGAATAGATTGGAGCCTGAAATACCTCCTTTTGTATTTTTAATCCCTAAGGGAATTGACCTATTAGAAGGAAGTTCACCAAATATTGGGTTCCAACAAGGAGTGGGTATAACATCAACTGTTTGTTCTTGATTATCCTAGAGCACTAGAACAACCCCTTCTTCATCTTTTGACTCTACATGTTGATTTGAAGCCAACTGATCACACAAGCATTTTCCTCTGACTAGCTTAGTTACCTTGATCTCAATATCATATTCTATGACATGGGTAATCTAGCCAGCTCTTTTCTCATTTAAATCCTTGTTCGGTAGGAGGAAATCCTTTACTCCGACATAAGACACTAACAAGTTAATTTTGTTGTTTGAAACCAGATATCTGAACTTATTTAAGCTCCTTATGAAAACAAGAACATGCTTCTCAATGAATGAGTACCTCACCTCATATTCCTCTAGGATCTGATTGAAGAATGCAATGAGATGATCCAAATTTTCTTGATTCAAATTATACCAATATTGCAAATATTGTGTCTGAGCCACCAAAAGTGTAGAGAATGAAGTCTTTCGAGAAGTATGGATTGATAAGAGTCGAATCTTGTGATATTTCTTTCTTAATAGCCTCAAATATATTTCTTCCTTCAGCTATCCACTTGGATGCCACGCTCTTCTTCAACATCATTGTTAGTGGTTTGACAAGATTGGAAAAATCAGCACAAATCTTCTTATAAAGTTTATCCTCCCTGAGAATCTTTGGAGAGATTTCTTATGACTTGGAAAGGGAAATGCTGGAATGGCTTCAAAACTCTCCAAATCAATATTCAATACCTCTTTAAAAACAATGTGACCCAAGAGCTTACCCTTATGAGATAAGAATATGCATTTCTTTGGATTTAGAGACACTCCAAATTGTTTGCATCTCTCAAACACTTTCTTGAGATGGGAAAGATGATCAACTACATTCTTGGAAAATATTGTAATGTCATCAAGGTAAACAAGAACCATCTTGTTAATTAGCCCTTTGAACACCATGTCCATGGCTCTCTAAAACGTAGCTCTAACATTAGATAATCCAAATGGAATTTTCCTGTAAGCATATGTGCCCCATTTTGTGGTGAAAGTTGTCTTAAACTGATCCTCTTCTCTCACCATGATTTGGTTGTAACTTGAGTAGCCATCTAGAAGTGAAAACCTCTCCAACCAGCTACTACTTGTAGAATCTGCTCCATTGAGGGAAGTGGGTAGTGATCCTTTAGGGAAGCTCTATTTAAATCTTTGAAATCCACACACAACCTGATTTCTCCATTTCTTTTCTGAATGGCACAAGGTTTGTAACCCAAGATGAGTGCTTGATAGGGAAAATGATGCTTGCCTCAATCATCTTATTCAATTATTTCTTCATAAGAGGCTCTATGTGAGGATTTACTGGTCTTTGCTTCTACCTGATAGGTTTAGCTTTTGGATCTAGCTCAATAGTATGTTGTGCTAAACTTGGATCAAAGCCTCTTAAATATTCATAACTCCATGTAAATATATCAGGAAATTCTTGAAAATGTTGTATAAAATCATTATTTTCTTGTTGAGTATTCACCTTGCCAATTTGGAGCACTTTTCCTTCTCCCACTAAAATAGACTTTGAATCTTCACCTTTGACCGTGATGTTTTCTTTCTCTTTCTTAAACTATTCTTTGGGATTGAAGATGGATTCTAGAGTCACCAGACCCTTAGGTAGCTTGTTTGATCTTAGCTAGACCACATGATCTCCATACTTGTTTGTATAATTTGTCATGGTTTCTCGAAGAGAACTCAACCTCTTCTTAAAGGAATTTGATGATTTGTTGGTCATTTTCAAACTCTTGAAAACTTGTGTTGTTATCTACAACAATTTTTACTACTACCACCTTGATGTGTGGCGGTGTTTTTTCCTTATTGATATCTTTAGTAGTGTCAAACGTTTCCCCAATTTCGAAACTTTCCTGTAGCTTCATTCTTCTTCCTTAGTATGGAATTTATGTTGAATGTTTCAAAATATTTTATAAGATCCCATACCCTATTCTTATAGCTCTTGAGTAGGTCATTTTTTTTGCATTTATCCCTTTAACCTGATTCACAACTAGCTCACTATCTCCAAATGTTTGCAAGTTCTTAATATTTTTCTTCCTTGCCCAATGTAGACCATGGATAAGTGATTCATACTTTGTCATGTTATTTGAACAAATGAATTTAAATATGAAAGTAGAGTAGTATTTGATACCTTTGGGGGACACAAACATTGCTATGTCCTCCTCCACCTTGTCTACTCCTTGAACCATCAAAGAACATTTTCCAAACTTCATTCTCATCTTCATCATCTGTTTTGGTGACACTAGGAAGAGGTGTATTTTCTTCATGTAGATAATAAAACATAATTCATCTTCTTTGATTTATCTGTAAGGATCATATACATGCCTCTTATGTGCCCATTCATCAATTTATCAAATCTAGAATGCCTCCATTTTATTTTGTCTCTTGAGTGCTTGGGAAATATTCTTGATCAAATATTATGCAATTGGTTTTGATTGGACTTAAGGTGTAAGGTTTAATGTGGAATGTAGAAATTGGCTTAGAACTGATAGTGGATTTGGCTCCATATCTAGTTATGAATATCATGTGATACCAATCAGTAGAAAAGTATCCCCAAATCTTAGTAGTGAAGTCCCAAGATAATCATAAGGCAAAGAGTGGAGGTAGGTCAATCACAGATATATCCTAAGGGACTTGTGACATTGGGACATGCATGTAGTGTGAGGTTTAGACCTTTGATGACTTCAATAGTTCCCACTATTGTCCCATCTAATTACCACTCCTTTAGAAATAGGCTCATACTTAAGACCAATTGCTCTGCTATCTGCTTTGGCATTACCAAGCTTCTTGCACCTGATTCAATCATGCAATTATGTACTAGATTATCCTTGATGATCAAGGAAACATAGAATGGTGGAGGTTTCATATTCCTACTTGGTTGACCCTCTTTCTATTGCACTACATTAGTGAGGACCCTCTCTTGATCTTTGGATGACTCATTTGAGATGGACAAGTTGGCCATGGCTGCCTGCAACAAATCCCTTTGGCCTAGAATTTCCAATGACTCTCCCACATGGAGATACTCACATTTGTTTTCTTCATTTGATCAATGATATTGAATGGAGCTAGACTTTATTTTTACCACCCTTTGTTCACTAAAAATTTCTCTTGTACATGAGATGATACAACATGTCCCTTAGGCTGATTTTGTAAATTTGGGACTTTGTTTGAGCTGCTAACTCCTTGAAGTGTGAAAGAAGGTTGAGAAGGACTTGTATTTGATGATTTCCCCTCTTCTATAGCTCTTTTCTTGGATCTTGTGTTTTCTTGCTACACCCGATGAAGAAATTGATTTATCCCACATAAATATTCTACTTGTTGAATTCACTGGTGAAGTGTCACTTGAGATGCTTCTTGATAAACTTTTTTGTTGCTGATTTTCTTCTTTTCTTGCATCTTGGGAAGCATAAGAAATTTGCACCATTAAAGCCTTATTTAGGGCACCATTGAAGCATGTTGTTGGGTTATGTGTTTGACCACAAAGAAAACCACTCACTCAAGGTTATTTTGGATTAGAACTAGAGGTTTAGATGAAGAGGTTGCATTGGGATTATAAGGTTGGAATGGCCTAACAATGGGAAATTGACTTTAGTTTTGATTTGCAGCTTGAGCAGAGGTCTATTTGATTGATACATGGGCTTGTTTGGTTGGTATTGAGGTTGATAAGGTTTAAAACTTTGGGCATGTTGCCTCTTGATTGTCACCAACTCATTCCCTAGATTTTACAATTGTTTCATGACCTCTTAGAGCTCAAATGAGGTACTTGAAGAAGTAGAAGCCTCACTAGAATTTTGATTTCTAGGAGTAGGGATAGGAGCTAACTTAGGTGTTTGGATAGAACTAGGATTTCCTATCTTCAAATAAGTAGGCATACATGGCCTAGGGAAAGTTTTCCAACTTGAATTAGATAGTTTTCATCTCTAATAGCTAGTGCATAGGCTCTTGAAAAGTTATACCTCCCATAGATTGCACCATAACAACAATATCAAAATTAAGAGATTTTAAGAAGTAGATAAATGCACCTTCAACAATTGGTCTTACAAGAACCATAATTATATCCCACGTTCTCTAGAACCTAAATTTGAATTCTACCATGAGTTCATTTAGGAACCCTCTTGATAGTGGTCAATTTCTTTAACAAAGATAAGTTATCTCCCCTTTCACAAAACTGATCACAAAGGGTTGTACACAATTGATTCTAATTTTGAATGATCAGCTAGAAGTTTCACATCTTCCTTCCAGGATGCTACAAGTTTCATAACATCCATGTCAACATTTCATGGATTGCACACAACATTTCAATTATCTTGGATATGATCACCTAGAGTGGTGCGATTTTCTCCAGTAAAGAATGGAATTCTCTTTAAGGATGTCACATGAATAGGATTTTGTGCATTGAGGAAAGGGGAAAACTACAAGTAAAATTGAAAAATCCTAGGTTTTTTTGTTGATGTCCTACCATTATGATGGGTCTAAGAACTCTAGTGGATTGTAAGAATGGCCTACCAGGTGGTGGTGTTGAAATATTTTTATTTGGTGGAGATGGTGATCTTTGAATTTTTCTTCCCCTTCTTCCTCTTCCTAGCGATAGTTGTAGATATTCAAATACTCCTTCTCTTGTCCTAGACCTTGTCTGGATCCTTCTCATGAACTTGAATCACCAACATTGTTGAAACCATTGGATTTTTTTATTTGAACCACTAAATGTGTTTCTTGGAGAGCCTCAAAGGATAGAATCTCACCAAGATACACATCCAAACTTGATGAAACTAGAAGTATTGACTTTTGTCCCACTTTAGGCGTGCTAAAATTGTTATCACCGAAAAATAGAACCCTCTCGATTTGCTTACATGTGAATGGAATGGGCAATCAATGTTTTTTTGGAAACATGGAATTATCTCCAAGTGTGGGACCATGAAACTAAGATAATTCTCCAAAGAATGTTGGTTCCTCTTCCTAAACTAATGCTAAAACTACTCCTAATGCTGGAAATACAACTATATAATCCTATCCTATGATTCCAAGGACCGGAGAGAGGAAAATGCATGAAAATGAAGAAATCCTACACTAAGGGGGTGATAGCACCAAGAGAAGGGTGATTGGGACACTCTCTAATGAATGAAAATGGGAAGAAATGGAGATAAAGAGGGTATGTAGAACACCACAGTTTATAAACACACATTCACAACACCATTTCCATTAAACACAACCATTTAGAGCTTGTAAGAAACCATAAAATGCACAAAATACCTTTAAATGCAATGTAGAGGTCGAGAGAATGTAATGAAACACAAACAAGGGTTGAAGAATAGCCACAAAACTTGATTTTATTGCTTCATATAATCACATAATCCATTACAATGAGGGAAATAGGCATGAATTTCCTATAAAAATACCCAAAATGGAGGCTTGAAGCTCACAACAACTTGTAGAAGAATGGAGGAGCAGATAAATAATGTTCAACCACCTTTAAAATGAGCTCTCCATTACAATATATAGAAGAAAGAAAGGAGGAAGAGAAGAGGAAAATCCTAAAATGTGGGCTTCACCCACCAATAAAAGTAATTAAATATCCTATAAATAACATGGATGACCCTACAAACCCATTCCTTCATGGTACCATTGCTTGAGGAGGAATAAAAATGACCATACTCCATTAATGTCTCCTTTACCTACCTGGGCATTGAATCTTAAATCTAGGAGAGTTTGCTTTGTAATTTTTTTACCAACTTCACCTACTTTTAATATCTTTTCACTTCTAAGTGTGGAGGATGGGATTATGGTTGCAATGAATGTAATTTTGCTCGATTTTGTGTATTAGGGGAGAGCTATGCTTATGTGGGTTAGGAGCTCTAATTAGCTCATTTTACAGCTCACTATGTAGCTCAATGAGCTAATCTTGTGTCGGCTGCTTTCCCAATGCCCATCGACTGTCCAGGCCAACACCTACCATCCCCCTCGGGATCCCCTTATGTCTATTTTCCTCTACTCTCATCCCAAGATCATCACCTCCACTACATCCTCGACACCACCCTTATGGCTCCCGATGGAGCATGATTTGACAACCTCCTCTTGTTTACCCGATGAGCGACTCCTCGTCTATTCTAACTCGGAGATCCCCTTAACCCTTTGTTGTATAATAAACGGTTCCACAGGGAACTCGTGTCCTTGCGAAACATGTATCATTCAAGCTCTACGGGCCCCAAACATCTAAAGCGGCCTTATAGCTCCTCGAGCTCGAATTGTCTTCAGCGATTGATGTATTATGGGAACTTATCTCTACGTTGAACTCGTTCCACCCCACCCCACAAGCCCGAAAAGACCAACTTGCTCACATGAATTATGCTTTCCTGTATTGCAGAGATTTTTTTTGTTTGCGGAACTTGTGGCCATGCAAAACGTCCCGATCCCACATTTTCCAACTTCTCCACACACCGAATAACCCCATGGCTCACCGAATTACTCGGCAGTCCTCCATTTTCCTAGCAATTGACTCCTCTACAACTTTCTCCACCTTGCCAAGCTCGGCAAATTGACTCGACTCGGCTTGCCTCCGCGACTCACGAAAAATAAAGGACCCTTTAACTTTTCAACTATCCCATTGAGTTTCTTGGCCTCCCCAACTAGGTCACTACATAGCTCAACTTGACGATCTCCTTCCAACTCACCCATGAGCTCATTAAGCCACTTTTCAATCCTTTCCCATTTTTAACAATTTTCTCGATTTCTCCAACTTTTTGTATTTTCCTCGAAAAGGAAAGTACCTTAAGACCCAAATAAATGCTCCCATCACCAAAATGCCTTTTATAACTTGGATTCACATGATTTTTCTGGTCCTCTTGTCAAGAATCCTATTGATTTTCCTATGACCAAATTATCCTTGTTGTCCATTTTTGTAGGGGAAAAATATATATATAACAAGAGTTCGGACTATCCTCGGTTTCAAATTGATGGACTTAACAACGAGAAATATACTACATCTCGGACCCAATGTAGTTCTAGGTATGTGTGTGGAATTGTTCCCTAGGTTACTCTTATGTCACACACTTTGTAAGTAGTGAGCAAGTAAGTAGATGTAGAATGTAAACAATTTGTGCATGGAAATAATAGACTCCCTCTCCTATATAGTGTGATACGATGAACTAGCCTTGGTGTCTTGTGATGGAGATATATGGGTACAAATGTAGCTATAGATGCCTTGATGGATGTAACCTTAGGTGGTGATAGTAGATGATTTTTTCTTGGTCTCATATTATGATCACATAACTTTATATTTATATGATTCCTTCACTTGAATTTTGTAATTAACATCAAAAATTTGACTACGAAAAAGATAATATTCTCAAATGGCTAGAAAGGACCCAAAAAGTGAGAATATTTTTTAAAAGGACATGGGCACCCGAGGGGATGAGAGCACCTAGAGCTTGTGTCCTGGATGGGCACTCCAGTCTAGAAAGGTGAAATTAAAGTATGAAAATATAGACTAGGCCAATAAAGGTGTAAGACCAAAAGTAGCAATAGAAAGAAACGAAAGATGGCCAAAGACATGGGTTAATCAATACTCTTCTTGCTTAGGAACCATATGAATAATAGTATGCAATCGAGACTAGATAATGACTCAAAGTGCATGATTTTATGTCTACATTTCCCCCACTTTATGTTGGTGAGAAGAATGCTCAGTAACATAAAGTAGATAGATATGTGTACCTGATATCCATGTAGATTGATGTAGAAAGTGTGCCGAGGGACTAGACAAAGCGTGGAGTGATAAAAAGGTAGAGCATGGAGACTAAAGATGTAAAAGTGTAAAAATGTGATGAGAGTGAACCTAGGGTAGAATCGTGTGTAGATGCCGATGTATGTGATGTACCTGCATGTTAGTGTTGATGTGTGTGATGTTGTTAATTTGATTTATTTCTTCCCATACGGATGGTCTTGCAAAAGAGTAGATGATCAAGTAGTCAAATACACATGTATATGTGTCAAAATGTGTGAAAAGACATATGTATGTATGTAAAAGCAAGTACTTGGAAGTATGAAAATAAAAAAGGAACATGTGCACCTGATCCGTGATGAGAAAAAGGGTGTAGAAAGGATCTTGTTGATGAAGTGTAAGTTTTTGGGTGATCTCATGCCACTAGCCGAAGAAGTGTAGGGAGGAAAGTCTAATTTATCCTCCAACTTGTAACCACTTCCCAAAACTAAAGATATCTCTATATTGTCTAGTTTTTAGGAGATATTATGCCTTGACCAAAGTAGTGTAGAGAGGAAGGTCTAGTTTATCCTCTAACCTATAACTACTCCCCGGAATGCTAAGGACAATATTCCCTGTAAAATTTGTTGTGTATGGAGTTCTATAGACTATGTTGAACCCACGTTATGTAACTAACCCCCCCCTAGTTATAGGTGCTCTAGGAAGGGCATCACATTACTAAGGACCCAAGTCTAATTTTGAGCCATAAACGGTGTTGCACTGGTATTGTGTTGTGTTGTATATTGTGTGTAAATCATTGTATGAGTTGACTAATTCACCCAAATGATTCCCCCTTTATTGGTGCATCGAGACATCGTTAAATGAGCATATGACCCAAAAGAGGACCGACTGCTAAAATTGTGCCCTACAGGGGAAGGGGATGTGCTTGGTAGAAACCAAGGAACATGCAAACAAGTGGCTAGGAAAAAAATTTAGTGTGAACAAGCATGAATGTAGAAGATAAGTGTAAGTTAAATAGACAATTTATATGTTAAGATTCAAGTAAGCACGTAAGAAGACAATGTAGACCGAAAAAGTAGCTTGTAAACATAAGACATCACTCATGATGTCGCAAGACAATTAAGGCTAATGAATTCAAATACATACAAGTGTGCACACAAAATAAAGGGAAAAGCCTACAAACAAGATAATACAATGAAAAACAATATCATACAATGAAAAACAATAGAAAACAATGTAATAAATAACCATGGTGTAAAATAATCCTACAAAAAATATGTTGCATAGGAAGCACCCGTTAGAATGTTAGAAAGATAAGAATTATGTCAAAGTGTGTATAATCTAATAATGTAGTGTGTTATGAAAAAAATGAAATAATAGCACCTATAGTGTATCAAATTGTATGCCCCGAGGATACGTGATGGGATTGGTAATAGGTGCTACACAAAGTATCCCTGCTACATGTAATGGATCTTTAGAGTCTATGATCACAACTATAAAGAAAGTGAACATGCATGTGTGTATGATAAAGATAATGACATACAAGATATCTATCTAGCATGTGTAATAAAGTGAACATGTATAAGTAAATGCAAGCAAGAGTAAATGTAACCAAGATATGCAGTATGTTGTGGATGGATGGAATGGAATGTAGAGTGAATGATAGGAGCCATGTGCCCCCCGATTGAATGGAATTGTATACAGTGAGGTTCATTTGTGTATTCCCACTTAGCAGTCAAGAATGAACCATAAACGAGAGTGCGTCATCATAAAATGGTCCAGCAATGTCTTGCATGTAGCGTGACGTGATGAGTATGTAGTGATGATGTGCGACATAGAGATGAAGTGTGAGGATGTGTTATTATTTAGCCTAAATTGTATATCACTACAAGATGAGTAGGAAAAGTGATGATGTATCCTACGACATATATCACTAACCTAGGAATGTCGCATGAGAAAAGGATTGGATAGTTGAGTGTGGGAAAGTGATGTGGTCCATTTGTGATGTATACCCTCAACATTCTAGTATGGACCGTGAGACTAGAGTGTGTCATCAGGTAGTGAGCACAACACATATAAGTAGATGAGTAGGATGTGTAATATGTGTAGTAGATGTGGTGATGAGAAATCATCATGTGTAGTGTGTAGTGTAGTGTAGTGTGTAGTGTGTGTGTGTGTAATGTAGGATGTATAATATGTAATGCAAGATGTGTGGATGATATGAGATGTGTAGATGTATAGTAAGACGTAAGATGTGTGAAGATGTGTAATGTGTAGTGTTTATTGTTTAGTGTGTGAGGTTTATGTGTATAGTATGCCCTCAATAGTCAAGTGTGAACCGAAGCACAAGAGTGTGTCATCATGTAATGGTTGAAATGTGTGTGTATGAAGATGTCGATGAAAAAATAAAATATGTATGAATAAGGAGGGGAAGAGATAAACGTAATTCCCCACAAGTATGTATTGGTGAATTTAATCATGTGTCACTATCTAAAAAATCATCGTTTTCATGATTGAAACCTCTGGAGCAACATTCGAGATGTGAAAAGAAATAGAATGAGGTAAATCATATAAAGAACCATTAGGATGTAGGATGTAGACAGTCATTACATAGTCTTCATCAATGAAGGGTATAAGTGGACAATCATGTGCATGAAACCAAGAAATATCCTCAGAATAAGTAAGAAATGAATCATTAGCAATGGAAATAGTACCAAATGGAATAGGAAACTTGATAGAAGTGTGGTCGGTGTCTAAAGTGTTACCAATATAGTCAAACCAAGATTTCCCTAGTGTCAATGGAGAAGAGCGAGGAGTATGTGCAATGAAAATTGTCAAATGAAACACACAAAAACCATAGGCAACCGTAATGTGAGAATAACCATGGTAAAGGTGAGGTGAGTGAATTGGTAGTAGAATTTCATTAAGTATCAAGCCAAGCCTAATTAAGCATTCACATGTGCAAATAGTATCGAACAAGTAGGATTTATAGGAATATTATACCAAAAATAGGTTTTGATCAATAATGTCCATGTGAAAGGCATTGGTGGAGATGTAGACTGCTCGGGAGGGTGGAACAACATCTAAAGTGTGTATAGACCCATGATAAAGTATCATAGCATTAGTAGGAGGAGTCTTAAATTTGTATTCACCCAGGCCATCAACCACAAAAGTGTCATCAAAATAGGATTCATCAACATCGATAGGTGTAAAATTAATTTGGCCTAATGCTTCATCAGTAAGTTTGACAGCATCAACTTCATCATCAAAATCCTTAGAATTGTTGGTATTAGCATTATCATGTTGTATAGATTTATCAAGTATATTGCTTGGAATTATACTGGGTGGAGAAGTGAGAGGAGTCTCAATAGGTAGAGAAATAGTGCTTATTGGAGTAGATACGGTGGGTGAGATAATTTTCGTAGTGTGAGTAGAAATGGCCCAAAAACTAGGAGTGGCGTAGAAGAAGAGGATAGGAAGGCAGAGAGAAAGAAAATGTTGTAAAATTGTATTTAGTGAAACTAGTATATGACAATGAAAGATTATATTCTTCCCTTTTATTTACCAAGAACATCAAACTTAACTAATGCTCAAATTTACATATTAATGATGCGAGATATTCGAAGAAATTTGAAATAAGAAAATTTTCACTTGAATATAGAATTTAAATTGATATGATACACATTTATTTGATCAATCCAATACATAGTTTACTATAGTGATTCTATTTAAATTATCGGTGGAACAATTTAAATATCACTAAGAAAACATGATTATAATTTAGATATCAAATACTTTTCCAAGAAAATTTACGGTAAAGAATGGATATAATTAAAGATAACTTCAACTCGCATAGCCAAATTTCATAACCATCTTGCATTCATTTATCAAAATTTCACCTCCTCTTTTATAAACAGGAGTATCCATATTTATACAATTGAAGTTCTCATTTCACCGCCATGTCCACATAATGATTGCACTTAATCAATGAATATTACAAATATAACTAGCCTTATACAAAATATCCTAATTGATTCTTGTTAGGATGATTACAACGAGATAAAGTTAAACATGCCACTATAAATACTAAATATCCCTATGGATTAATTATGCTCTATCTTAACCATGAGTCCCTTTTGAACTATGTCATCCTACATGGGTTCCTCTTGAGCTATATTAATTATTTTTGGAATCTTTTCTATTGCTATCAAATCTTCTCTATAAATCTTATAATCTTCATCAAGATTTGTGAGGTAAATTATAGGCTTCCTAAAGAGTTTAGGGGCCTTATCCAAAGTAAGGTTTTCGAGAATCCATGACCTTTCCTCTAATTTCCTTTAAGGTCTCAAATTTTTGGATCTTTTCCCATGTTGGGGAAATAATTTCAATGACCTTAGCTACCTCTACCTCATTGTCTTATGAGATATTTATATGAAGATGTGTCATAAATTGGCTAAGTAACTCAGTAAATTCTACAATAGATATTACCTCTTGATTCTCCTTAAATAATCCAATGAGAGTAACCTCTAAGAATATTTGACTTCCCCTTGAAATCACATCATCCATTTATGGGGGTTTCTACTTATCTACTCTTACCACTCTTTCAGTGATTCCTTCATATAGTTGGCATATGATTGAGGCCAATATCCTCCATTGTGACTATAGAAGGATTTTTGTAAATTCCTTGGTTGATATCATGAGCCATGATCATTAGAATCCTCTACATGACACTCATCCTATCAATGACTATGTTAAGTTTTCTAGATAATTATTTTTCCTTCTTCTTGACATCAATGTTCTTCTTGACCACATCATATATACTAAGTAATGCCTCTTTCATATTTGAGGACATGTTTTATGGGATCGTGGCCTTGGCTTGTCTCAAGATCCTTATTCCTAGATTGCATCCCCCTTACTATTTCTACGATGCCTTGATGTAGGCTATTGTTTCCTCCTGGTATTTTTCCACTTGAGATCCTTTGGATTTATGTTTACTATTGAGGAGAAAATTTCTCCGGATGTTCATGTCGTATAATGGCATGTTTGGTGGAAATTATTTTAATTTCCACCCTTCTTAAATTCTATGTCCTCGGATTGAATTCTATTTTGATTAGGGGTTCCCCTTGAGCTACCTAGTTTAGATATTCCCTATGGGTGATCATGGCCTACTAACCCATTCTTATTGGGGCTCTAGTGTAGGACATTTGCAGGGCTTCTTGACTTGGTTACGGTTGGGATTTCTCTACTTGTTCCATTGTTTGGTTTGCAACATCTTCTCTATAATTTTCCTAGATGGATTCATTATGCGAAGAGGATAAGTAATTTACTACTAGAAAATTTCCTTCAACTAGCCTAGGAATAGATACTTATACCTTTGGGATATTCCTTGTTTCTACTCGTTAAGGAGAAGCAGTTGGAGAAATTGTGTCTTGAGATTGCCTTGGTGGTTCCATATAACTAGGTGCACCCTCATTGTAAATTACCCTCTAATTACTCCTCTTGGGGAGGAATTTCTCCAATAGTATTCATATTTTATATGATTAGGTTGTCATCTATTTGGGTGATCCATTCCCAATCATCACTATCAATCTCATAGGGAATATGCAAAACTAATTTTCCCCTTAAGTAATTAGAGATACTTTGAAAATATTCTCCTTGAATCACATTTTCTCAAAGGTTGTTGGGGTAAGTTAAAATAATAATGGTGGGAAGCTATAGCCTTAAGGTCCTGCCATATCTTAAACTTTTTGGATCCCACTATTACTGTAATGAAATTACTTTTATAATTCAGATCATGAGCAGAAATATAACACCAAATAACATAATATTCTAGAATAATGATCTCAATATGCAATTAGAATAGCTTCACCACTTTGAGGGGCAACCTCAAACCATATAATAAGACTCAAATGCTCCAAATGATGATGAACTACTACCTAAAATCCCCTATATATACTATTCATATGTTATGGCCAACACCAAGGCCGACCTACTAATCATGAGAAAGTATAAATGATATAATAAAATGATATGGTAAGTGACAAGTTGGCTACTCATATCCTAATACAAGCAAAGGTTAAGGGCATAGCATGCCTTTCCCCTTCAAAGCAACATTGTCCCCAATGTTGAGAAGCTCTCAGTCTTCTTCTTGAGAATTTCATATCCTCCCATGTTGCATCTTCATTGTCCATATTCTTCCACTTGATCAAGTACTCAATAATAACCCGTGTCCTCAATCTTTTAGTGTGTGTTTGAAGGATGCATTCAGGTTCCAAGATGAATCTCCCCTCCTCATCTAGCTCAAGTAACATTGTTTGGGATGATACTCTCTGTCCAATTACTTTCTTCAGGAAAGAAACATGAAAGACTGGATGTATTTTGGTTGATTGTGGAAGTTCTAATTTGTATGCTACAGTACCAATCTTCTGCAATACTTGATAGGGGCCATAATACTTCGGTGAAAGTTTGTTATCCTTTTGTTGTTGTTTCAAAGACATTTGCTTATATGGTTGTAACCGCACAAAAACCCAATCACCAACTTCAAAATGCCTTTTTGTGCGATGTTGATCAGCCTATTGCTTCATGTGGTTTTGTGCCATGACCAAGTTCTCCTTGAGACTAGAGAGGATATCTTGTTGATCTTCGAATGTGTTCTTCACTACCGATCTAACCCGATTGTCCTCTCAATGATGATGTGATGGATGGTGGATGGTACCCATAGAGTGCCAAAAAAGGAGACATTTTAGATGAAGTATGGAAGGAAGTGTTATACCACCATTCTACAAGTGGTAACCATTGGACCCATCTTGCTTGTTTATTTGACATAAAGCAATAGATATATCCCTCCAAACACTTATTTACAACTTCTGTTTACCCATCGTGATGGGGATGATAAGAAGAGCTACGAGCTAACTGAGTACCCAAACATGAGAATAAATCAGTCCAAAAATTACTAGTAAATATAGGGTCTCGATCATTATTATAATCTTCAATGTTCCATGAAGCTTCAATCATGTCCATGAAGGTTGTTATCTCTGTGCTTTTGAGAAATGGGTGTGCCAAGGCACAAAAATGAGCATATTTGGTGAGTTTATCCACCACAACCATGATAACATTTTTTCCTTCAGATTTAGGCAATCCTATGATAAAGTCCATGGAAACCTCTTCCCACCATTTGCCGGCTATGAATAGATAGAGGTTGTAGAAGACTTGGGGATCGAATCAATTTCACCCTTATTTTGTTGACAAACCATGCATTCTACCGCAAAATTTTGGACATCCCCTTTGAGACCTTCTCAAAAGAAATTGTGTTTGACTCAATGATAAGTCTTCAAGAATCCAGTGCGCACCCTACCGGAGAAGAGTGAAGCTCGGATAGAATCCTATTTTTAAGAGTGGAGTTCTTACATAGGTATAATCTATCTTTATACCATAAAGCATCCCCTTTCATACAATTTTTTTAGACATGCTTGGATCATTCTAGAGATGATGAATGAGGTTTTGTGTTGTTCGGTCATTTCTCCATTCAAACTTTGCCTCATCTATCCAATCTTCTGTAATATGGATATGGCACATAACAAGGTCAGTAGTTGATTCATCTTTCCGAAGAGAGCATCCACAACTACATTCTCCTTCCCTTTCTTATAGATAATCTAAAAATAATATCCCAACATCTTAGAGACCCATTTTTGTTGTTCTACAGATGATAAATGCTGCTCAAGTATTTCGACTATCATGATATGTCTTCACTTTAAAGTGTCTTCCTATGAGATATGGTCTCCATTGCTTTCTGCATAAAGTATGGCTAGCATTTCCTTCTCATAAGTCAGCTTGGAAAGATTCTTACCTTTGAATTGATGGCTCAAAAAGGAAATAGGATGGCCTTATTACATGAGAACTTACCCCATACCCACCCCTGATGCATCACATTCAACAATTAATGTTTTGGAAAAATGCTGGAGTAGCGAGACTAGAGTGGTACACATGGCCTCCTTTAGTTTCTCAAATGCTTTGGTTGCATCCTCACTCCAATGGAAGGAGTCCTTCTTTAATAAATCTATGAGAGGTGTAGATATGCTTCCATAATGCCTTATGAATCTTTGGTAATAACATAAGCCCGAAAAATCCTCATAGATTCTTTAGGGTTTTTGGAACCTTCCACTCCATCATGGCTTTGATCTTATTAGGATCCACTTTAACCCCTTCATGAGAGACAATGTGACCCAAATATCTAACCTCCTTGAGTCCAAAAGAACACTTAGAGGGCTTTGCATAAAGTTGATGTTGCTCAAGAGTTTCCAAAACCTTATTTACATGATGCACATGTTCCTCCCATGTTTTCTTTATAAATTAATATATCATCAAAAAACACTAGGACAAACTTCCGTAGAATGACTTAAAAATAGAATTCATCAAACTTTGAAATGTAGAAGGTGCATTTGTGAGTCCAAAAGGCATTACCAGGAATTCATAATGGCCTTCATGTGTCCGAAAGGTAGTTTTATGAACATCCTCATCCTTGATTCTGATTTGGTGGTATCCTGAATGAAGATCAAGCTTTGTAAAAATAAACAAAGACCATACAACTCATCAAGCAAATCATCAATTACAGGAATAGAAACTTATCTTTGATTGTGTATGTATTAAGTTCCTATAATCGGGACACATGCACCACATGTCATCTTTCTTCCATACCATCACTACTTTGAGAAGAATAAGCACTCGATTATGAAGGATAATTCCCTTCCGGCATCTCTTGTACAATCTTTTCAATTTCACTCTTTTGCACATATGGGTACCTATAAGGTTTGATGTTAGGTGGTTGACTTCTTGGTAATAACTGAATAGCATGATCATGATCTCTCTTTGGAGGTAAGCCCTTTGGTATATTTTCAAATACAACAGAGTGTGCATCCAACACTACTTGCATATCTGATGGTATAATGTCCTTAGAATGATGAGCCTCCAATGAAAATAGTTGTGCCACAAATAGCTCGGAAGTCCTTCCTTCGAGTGAAATCGCATGAACAAGTCTTGGAAGTTCATCTCAATGGTTCCCAAAGTGGTAAAGCCATTGAACCCCTAACACAATGTCTACTCCTCCCATAGAAATGGAATACATGGGACTATTTAGTATGTAATCTCCCATGTTAAGCTTAATGCTACGACATTTTCCGAGAATAAGTAACATGCCTCCATCAGCAATCATTACTTGATATTCGGAGTCTGGATAAATGAAGCGGTTTAGAGCACCGCTAACTTATGATTGATAAATTTGTGAGTACTTCTGAATCAATCAACACTTGTGACCCTTTGTCTTTTTAGGAATCTAACCACCTTTAGGGTTTGGAGGGTGATGATATCTTAAATTACATGGCATGAGATTGTTGGTGAGGATCTCCGACTCCTCCTCGCTCAACCAAGGCCTCTCGACTTTGAATCTTCATTTTTCTCTTCATCTTCACTAGGCCCATCAATGTATAACAACTTCTTTTCAACACATTTATGTCCTAGTCCAAATTTTGTCATAGTTAAAACATAAACCTTTTTCTCTTTTTTCTTCAATTTGTTGAGGTGTCAATCTAACTAGTCGAGGGAGTGTTGGGGCCAAGGTGTTGCGATCTCTAGTATAAGTGAAATGTTGTCTCCTACTTGAAACAAATTTCTCCTCTTCCCTTCTTGCCATAATCATCGAATTAGAAACCTTGTGAGGATTAAAAACACACACCTCATGCTCAATGTGATCCTTAAGACCCCCAAGAAATAGGTCATTCAGATTCTCTTCAGTAATATTTTCCACCCGTAGAGAAAGGTTTTGGAAGTGATGAATGTAATCCTTAACAGATCCTATTTGTCTCAATTTTGCTAATTAGCTGAAGTAATTATCTGACACACTAGAACTATAGTGTAATTGCAACTCTTCAGTGAACACTATCCATGTAACATTGAGACCACTCTTCTACCTTTGAGCACATAACCATTGATACCAGACAAATTGGTTAGGTTTGAGATACAAAGCTGCCATGGTCACCTTTTGTCCTAGTGGAATCTGATGTAGTTCAAAAAAATTCTCCATTTGGTTGATCCAATTGAGTGGATCCTTTCCATCAAACTTACACATCTCCACTTTTGGAAACATAGTACGGGCCTGCAGAGTGCTCGTATTTGGATTGTGCACACTCAAAGATCCACTCTGGCTCATGTGTCTATTATGTTGACCTGAGGATCCACCTTGATTGACATAAGTATGATTACCCATCATATACGTACTGAAGTTTTGCATGAAATCCTCCAATATTTTTCCAATCCTATCCACATCTTCTTTGTTGGCCACCCGAGATTCAAGGTCTCTTAGGTTAAACTCAAGTTGGCTTACTTTGTGGTCTGTTGAAGTAAACCCTAACCTTAATCAGAGTTATATATTCTATCTCCAACTCCTCAACTACTATCTCATCCTTTTCTGGTGTTTTACTCAGAGTGATGGGATTCTTTTTTCCTCTTGTGGAAGGTCCCACCATGATGCCCCAAAATACTAGGGTGTAGGGATCACAGTTAAATTTTAGGGTTTCGTATTTCAATACGCATTCGGCCAAATATAAAAAAACTTAAAGAACAAACCCCAAATAATTTTTGTTTTTCTTTCCTAAAATGTAACCAATTTGAAAAAATTCCATAATTTGCACCCTAGGGAGCGATTTTATGAAAAACCCTAAAGTTGTAATAACTTTTGCAAAATAAATCAAAAAAGCCTAAAATTCTTAGGGAACCTTACTTGAAATGTTTTCAACTCTGGTAAAAATATATCCCACCAATTTGCTTTGGTTCGCAATATATGGCGGAAACAAAAAATTAGGGTTTTTGCCCTAATTTTGGCCCAGATCACAGCTCTGATACCACTTGTAATGAAATTACTTGTATAATTCAGATCATGAGAAGAAATATAACACCAAATAACGCAATATTCCAGAATAATTATCTCAATATGCAATTAGAATAGCTTCGCCACTTTGAGGGGCAACCTCCAAACCATATAATAAGACTCAAATGCTCCAAATGATGATGAACTACTACCTAAAATCCCCTATATATACTATTCATATGTTATGGCCAACACCAAGGCCGACCTACTAAGCATGAGAAAGTATAAATGATATAATAAAATGATATGGTAAGCCACAAGTTGGCTACTCATATCCTAATACAAGTAATAGGTTAAGGGCGTAGTAGTTCTTGATAAAGGAGGGTGAGTCCTAAGATTATTTTCCTTACACTTTCCTGCTAGACCATTACATGTTTGATAAGAAACATATTTCTCAAAAACTTATCAAGCACCTAGTAAGGTAATTGAATTGGTGGTGTGAGTAATCCCTCAACCATTATCACAAGATATCTAGGTAAAAAATATCTCATTTGTCAATTGATTGGAGCACATTTGCATACATCTTTGGAATTGGTGTTTCATATATTTCTTTATATGGTGGAGGGTAGAAGAAAGTATATATTTCCTCAATATGAGCCCTAAATCTATGGGAATACATATCTGAATAGACTTCATTTACTTCTAAAGGGGATGAGGGGATCCAAGATTTATATAATAAAGGACATGTGGGGACTCCACGGACCGCATCCGGTGAGGTAAGAGGCCATGAAAAATAGTTTCTTATGATTAAGAACATATTCCCTTTACTGAAACTAAATTGGATGTGACTACTTTTCTTAGCTAAGGAAATATTTTATCATCAATAATCATGGAAAGTGAGGGAATACAAGTTACATAAAGCTTTGTGATATATGGGTTTCCATATAGTATGTTCATCAATGTCATTTCAATCTAGACTCTAGGTTTGAATCTTTGAATAAGGATTTCATTTAAATGTGGATCATCCATATTTTAAATAGGACCTTTATCCCATTTATGTAAAATAGTCCTTATTTTCTATGTGGCCAAGTTGTAGATTGTGTCGGACTCATTAGTATGTAATAGGATTTAAAATCATATCTAGAAAATAAATATATCCTATTTTCTTTATTTTGGGAATACAAAGCCCAATTTTTGGCTTTATTATGAATGAGAAGAAAAGAGATAAACTTTGGGCATAGGGATACCTTATGTTTGGATGTAATTTTATATCGGTTGAAACTTTTTAATGCCCTAAGGTATGTAGCTCTATGTGCTTGGTCGCCCAACATTCCTACTTCATCCATAACATATGCATCAATCCTCTCCCTCCAATGGTCGAAAAGATGGTTGAATAATGTTGGAACACATGGTCAAGTGTTGTGGAGTCGAACATAGTATTCTTGTGTCTGAGTAATAATATAAGAATGCATCCACATTTGAAGGTCCTGGTTCTCCCACCATTGTTGAGGATAATCATCTTGCAAATTTATTGTATACTTTTTTATATAAATTTAGTTGATAATGAGCTAGAGAGATTAATCTTTTGCAGGGACATTTACAACTTAGAAACTTGGATGAATTATCTCGAGTTAAAATAGTATCCTTATAAATTGAGAAATTTTTCATCTAAAATGGCATGCTCCATATTAATGGTGCATAATGTGTGACTTTTTTCCTCATAGAATGTTGTTTTTGAATTAACTATCTTTTTGAATGTGGGCCTTACACTTGTGCATGTAGGGTAGGATAGTTCATAGCCATCACTTTGAACTCGCCTTTACCCTTTAGGATCATGGAAGCCATGTATATGACATGTGAGATGTCATGTGTAACACTTAGTATTGGATCATCCTTATCAACTACTAATGTTACCTTAACTTTCTTTAACATTTTAAATTTTCTTGCATTTGGAAGTGCGATTTTATTTGAACATTAAGTGTGAGGCGGGAGCTTGGAAATTTAAGTACTTACATCTTATTGAGTGACCCTTTGAATACTCACACTTGGGAAGTGTGAGTTTTGAATACTTGCATCTGCAAGCTCTTGATTTTTAAAAATTCTCGCACTTGAGAAGTGTGAGACCTTGTTCTAAAACTCTCACACTTGGGAAGTGCAAGCTCTCAATTTTTGACCTAGGAGGAAAATTGAAATCTTTAGTTATCCAAAATTTAAACTTTGAAATGTAAGATACTTTTAAAGTGTGAGTGTAAGAAAATCATGGAATGCAAGGGAGAGGAATAAGAAATAACTAAGTGTGGTTCCTCTCATATAGGAAGTGCAAGTACTAAAGTTTTTTGAAGTGTGAGTGTTTAAGTACTTAACTCAAAATAATTAATATAATTTAGTGTTAACACTAACAACTATAAAATAAGGTTACCCAACCAAAGACTATTCTTAGAAAAAAGGTATATATTTGAATGCTACCAACTTGTTTTAACCTAAAGAGGATACCTACCTTTAAAATGTAACCATTTTCAGAGGTGGGTGTGTTATGCAATAACATTTTTATTTCTACAAAGAAGGTGTAATATTGCTTCTCCATGATCAAGAAAGAATCCAACCATTTGAATGGGCTTATACCAATCATTTGTTATATGAGTGTTGCGGACCCATTGTTACTTGACTAGAAGGTGTTTATAATATAAGAAGACAAGTGTTCATGTACATGGGTGATGAAAATTGAATGGAAGATGAGATCCCACATTACGTCTATTAAGGAATTTCCACATAATCAAAACCAAGTTCAAAAAATCAAGGAAGAAGTCAACAACCATCTGAGTAGAATTAGGTGTCCTTCATTGCACTTAGATTCCATGTCACTTTGGATGAACTTTAAGAACATTATAAGGGGGTAATTATCCTATATATGATCCTATGGAGATGAACTCATGGAAACTTTAGCTTTGATAAGGGGAGAAATTTATAATTTATCTCGGAAGATCTTGAAGTGGCTCAAGTATTGTAAGGTAATCCAAGTTCTGCAACTAATCAATGGCTTAACATAGTCACCAATACCACCATCCCTCATAGGAGGGAATTTCCAGAATTATTGTTCAGTTCAATGTATAAATGGAAAGTAAAAGGATATCCCCAATACAATGTATCAAAGGATATTCCTCTTCACATGTTTCATCCATCGATTGATACTTTTATCCTTCTTCTCTCTTTCTCTCTCATTCTCTCATGTAGCAATCAACTTTTCCTAAGAGTAACTATTGATGATTATCTTTGTAGATGAACCATCAAAGTCATTGGATACCTTAGGTTAGTGGGACATGTGCCCTAAGGTAACCTCCATATTTTAAAGAATTTGGCTCTTCTCTGTTGTGTGAGATGAGGGTCAAAGGAAAATAAAACATAACACGAAACTAAATAGGGGCTATGCGCCAAAAAGGGAAGAAGTTAGTCACAAATACAATTGCCAAATTGGGAAAAGGTGAGAAATGAAAAGGGTGGATGAAATGCACCACGGGCCATAGACGATTCACATAGATCCCCACTTCAAACTACTTAAGCACAACTTCTGAAAATAGTAATAACATTATAAACATGCACAATATACCAACATCAAAATAAAGGCTATCAAAGACAATATAGATATACAAAGGATGGAAAAATTCATCATAGGGCATATTATATTACTCCAAGAAGTATGCACATAGTATTACAATAGATAAGAGGCAAGAAGAGAACTATTACAAAGCTCAGAGAGAAGGCTAAAGTTCCAGACCTATACCTTTTACAGAAGAGGAACTGAGACAGGAAAAAAGAATTGACTAACTCCCGATATGAATAATTCTTGTTATAAAACCTTCAATTATAATATATAGGATGAGAAGAAGATAAGAAGATAATTCCCAAACCATTTTCCAACGCATTGTCGATTATGGAAATGGTGTGAAGTGACAGAAGTAGATTTGCAAGATCTATCTCACACTTCCCCATGATCCGTTTTCAAGGAGTGAGAACCATACCCATTTAATACACCTCTTAACTATTTTACAACCGACTCCCTTGAAGTAGAATCACCTTTCAAATCTTTATTACATATCTAAACTTTATGCATCGGGTTTTGGGCTCATGATTTCCACATAACCTATTTTTATGTTGTTCTATTAAAATGACCCTTTGAGTGCAGGTGAACAAATTAAGTATTCACAGGTTCACACTCTTTACATGGAATTGTGCATTAACTTTGTTGCTGAAAAGATGAGCCGAATGACCCTTTTCCTCTTACCTTTTGAAAATATCTAAGATTTTAAAACTTTTAGGTAGGTTTCATAATTTCCCATACGTGGTATTTGGCCCATCACCAATATTTCGCAACCTACTTTGAACTTGGAGCCCATTTGTTGCAAGATCCACGTGGAGGCCAAGCACATCTCTAGGGTCTTTGCTTTTCTTTGTTGCTTTTGGAAGTGCATTGGGATGACACATGGCACCATCTGTGAGAGCGCTACTCTTTTTTGAGAAAGTAATGGATGTGCCGCATATTAATGAGAAGACTTTTTCTTGGGCAGAACCCTTACAATTGACTCCACGTGTAATCCCGATGGGATTTTGAGGCTTCATTCCCCTCTTTAATTTTTGAACTTGCACTAGGTTGACACTTGGCATCATCTACGCGAGAATGCTACTCTTCTTGAGTTGGCTTGTCCCATAAGAGTTTCTCATCTTTAATTCGGCTAAGTCTTTCTCCCATATCACCGAAGGCTTGACCCTTCGAGAGACTCGAATCTGCAGGAATATCATACCTTCTTTCTCAATTTCAGCAGGAATCTGTTATTAATCTAATTTTAGCGGGCGGTGGAGGAAATTAAATAATAGTAATTTAAGTAGGTTTTAATTCTTCGTTGGGAAAATGTTTTTTTCTAAAAGTAACTTAAGCCACTTCCTTTCCACTTTTACAAAATAACTTTTCTTAATATAATGAAAAGTGTCTTATTCTAGAAAGGCATTTGGATAGTCATGTTGGAATGTGAAGGGTTACATATTATGTGTTATATATTATTGAGGCCTTGTATATATTATAAAGCATCATTGTTTTCTCCTTCTATAGCATAGTATTATTATTCGTCTCCTATCTAGTGTTTTCCTCCATTTTATCACCTCATACTCATTCAAATGTATGGTACATTTTGTAAGGAATGAAAGGCTTTGAAATTTTTGTAATGGAATGAGAATTATCAATTAAAATTTGTGTTAATTGTTGTTGTTTCATCATTCTTTCATGGTTGTGTATGTTTTCATGTTTCTTCTAGTTGAAATGGATAGTATTCTATTTTATTAATTAATGGAATATATTGTGCTACCATCAATGTAACTCCCTTCCCCTTTTCCCACTATTTATTTTCATTTTCTCCTCTATGTCTCATAATTTATTCCCTCTTTAACCTATAGTTGTTGTCACAACAAGGGTGATTTTGCACATTCTCTAGTCTCTAACTATCCCCAAAAGATAGAAATAGCATACATAATTTCTAGATTTCAATAAATGGGATATGCCAAATCTTGAAGCGAAGGATTCGGTCTCACAAGCATTGATGAAATCCCTATTTTGTCCTTGACAAAATATTTTTCCAACAATACCTTAAAGATCATCCATGGGAGATAAAATTTCATGTGTTGTTGTAGATTTTATAATCATGTCAATATTAGGTAAAGCGAAATCATCTTTTGGACATTCTTTGTTGATGTCACGAAATCTATACATACTCTAATACCTCCTAGTTTCTTGTGAATAGGAACAATGTTGGGTATCTATTCGATTATTTGGTTTTCATATACACCATATATCCAATAGTTTTTAAGTTCCTCTAACAATTTTTGGTGCATTTTCTCAATTTCTATTTTACAAGTTTTTCTACTTCGTGGATGACTAAGTGATTTATCACTAAGGATGGATCTAACCTAAGAATGTTTTCATATGAATAGGAAAAGATGTGAGGATTATTATAGAAGGGTGACAAAATATTTATATTCTTGTAGATTGAGAGTAGCTCCAAGTTGAATAATTGTATGTTGTTTGTCTATGCCAATGTCTATATCAATGGTTTCCTAAACAATAAATATTGATCCATCTTCTAACTATGTAGTAGCAAGGGTAAGATTGAGTTTCACATCTATTGGTTCCCCAAGAAGGTTTTTACTAATAGAATCATCATTTTTATTTTTTATTTTTATTTTCCATCGACACATCAAAGAGGTTTCCACTATGGGATGTATATTTATTACATTTTTAATTTTTTGATGTATTTTGACTAAGAAACTTGGCTTCATCCATAAAGTAGGTTGATATGTACATGTTGATTTTGAATCCTTTTTTATGATCTCCTAGTGGGATATCATCCCTAACTCCATAAATGTTGTGATAGCCTCTTCATTTTGAAATAATTCAATAGATTTATGATCTTTTTGGTCTCATTCAATGAGGTTAGGGTATCAAAGGTCAATATGGATGGTTAAGATAACATTTTCATGGAAAAGGTTTATGGTGGAAACATCTTTGTAAAGGATATGAGAGGACATAATTTTGATGTTTGAGGAGGATTACTTCATTATATAAGTGGTGTCAATGATATCATCATGAAAATTACTGAAATGTTTCAATCATATTTCATAGTGAACTAGATTTGAGAGAGTTGGAATGGGTTCACAAATACCTTATTCTTTCATGCATGTTCCTCAACCTTCGTAATTCATGATTTCAAACATATTATTTTCTATGGGATGTTGGGGGATCTAAAACATGAAGAGAAAGTATTATCATATAACTAAGAGCTAGAGGAGCTTTCAATGCCTTTATTTGTGAGTAATTCTCCTTATACAAAGGACCAAAAGTGATGAAATGTTGGTTCTTTTTCTTATGTGTGTCAAGCCTACCATAGTTTTGGGGATGAGGGGAAGTTTAGATACACAAAAGGCATTATGAAGCTTATATTCTCCATATCCTTTGTCAATGATCTTGAATTTATATTTCAATGGTGGTTTTTAGATGAGGATGGAGTTTAATTGAGATAGATGGGATGAATATTCTTGGATATTGATGGATATGATCCATTGGAGATTTCAATTCTTGAGAAGATGTTATACTTTTAGAATCTCTCTTCCAACATTTTTGCAGTATTGGAAGGTTTGGGATATTTAAGTATTGTGATATTTTGTCCCTCATATATGAATTTTATGCATTGATGGTAGGTAAATGGGATGGCATGCATGGCATGAATCCATAGTTAACCAAAGAGGATGTTGTAGGGGAGATCTGCATCAATGATGTGGAATAGATTTTGTGGGTGACAGTCCAACTATAAGAGGGAGGGAGATTATTCCTACAAATTTTCACTCATAATTATCATATGCTTTGAAGGTGATTGTGTTTGGATCTAATGATATTTCTATATGCCCCAAATTTTGTATTACGCTCAAAGTGCAAATGTTTAAAACCTACCCATTGTCTACAAATATACTTTTTCTTGGTAGGTGATGAAAATTTCAATGTATAATGGGAGGTTATGGGATGGATTGCTATGTGGAACATTACATTGGCTAAATATGAATTTTTTTGGATGATATATGTGCAACAAGGTTTAGAATTAGGAAGGGTTAATGTCAATAGGGACTCTTGGCTCCTAGCGGACATTTTACAAGATCTCTGAGGGAATAATAGATGTTTTGATAATATCCAAGGTGTATATATATATAGGAGTCTTCTCAAGATGTTCGAGAAGGTTTTATTAGCCCTCAAGAGTAAACATGGGAGATTTTTAGACGGTGATTTTACTATACCTAGTTGTGACAACACGGTCTAGGGTTTTAATTTAGATAGTTGCAACATGGATTTTAGTAGATTGGATGAAGCCAGTGAGGGAATCATAGGATGGTGAAGATTTTTTTGACATGGTTGGCATTATTGGCTTAAGATTTTAGAACCTCGATATGATTTATAATTAGTTTTATCATGTTTTGGAAAGGGTTCTCGATATATCCAAAGTTTTTTATTTTATAATTTGGGGCTTTGTGTCCTTTGTGTTTAATGTCCCCATGGTCGATCAAGTCTTGGATTTAATTTTTAGTTTTATAAATTGGTCATTTGAGTATCCTTTAATATGATTGCCTCCCAATATTTATCATTTTTATACTAAGTAGGATTTGGTTTTATTTCATAGTATGGTATTGTTTGTAGATATTAGACCATGTTTGATTTTTCTAATTGTGAAAGATGACTTCGAGGTTCATCTAAAGGCATAAATTTTCTTTATTTTTTTTCTTTCTTCACTTCCCCATGGAGACATTTAGATTGGGCGTGTTTCAAACCATTCGAGATGTTCTTAGATTTTGTGACTCCATATTTGATGATTTTTTTATTCTTCTTAAATAATTTGGGTATTTCAAGTTGTTTGTGATTATGATGGTATCTACTAAAAAAATTGTTCAATCCCTTCATGATGAGGAAAATTTTTTTGTGTTCCTTTCTCTATGATATCTTCAAATGTGTCAACATAATGCATTTGAATATAAAAGGTGATTTATAGATTAAGGTAATGAATAAAAATGATAGCAATTTTGTTTCAAGTATCGAGTAAGAAAAGTGAGTAGTTAAAGCTTCTACATCATTGCAATATTGAAGCAAAGGTCTTTATTATTGTGTTGTTTTACATTGCAAAGATCCATCGTTATGATTTTCATGTCCATGTTAAAGGATACATTTCTTATGAACTTATATGATAGGTCGATGAAGGTAATAATGTAATCTTTGGGAAGGTGTAATAATTGTTAGATAATGCTTGTCCACCTAGGCTACAAGGGAAAATTCTAGCTAGATAGTTAGCATTATAAGTAACCTCTTGATGTTACATGAAGAATTATTTTATGTATTCTCGTGGGTTACCCTTTCCTTTATAATTATAAAATTTTGTTGCATAAAAGTAAGGGAAAGGGACACACAACATTGATTAATCAAAAGGATAAGGACATAATTACACGAATTTGTATTTATTTATTTTACCAATGTTACCCTTTTTTATCCCTTATAAATTTTAATTTATAAATTAAGATTTTGGGTGAACAATGTGCCTTGAATTGGAAATGAAGGAGGTAGGATGAAGCTTGATTTATTCTTGTCGGGATCTGATTGTCATATTATTTTAGTATGCTTTGACAATTTTTATTTTTAGGACTAATGTGGGAGGCTAACTAGGATAATTAGTGACTCTATTATTTTATTTGAGTATGTTTTTTATTTTCATTGTGAGGATTTTGTTATGGGTATCTAACCACTTTCCATTTGTTACAATTTATTTGAACATGAGGTTTTTAGGAATAATGCTCTTATTAGAGGTTTTGGGAGTTTTTCTAGTGGCTCTTGGATTTGGTTATGTCACATCTAGATGATTTCTAGATGTATTGATTGGTTCTATGTTGGATGGATATATTTCAACAATGATGTTTTCTAGAATTTATGGATTAAATATATGCATGGAGTTTTTATTTTATGTCAATAAGCTTAATATGATGTTATCTCTATTTTGGTATAAGCATTGGTCAATTTTAGTGTGATTGGTCTCAAATAATTCATGATCATAATTGTTCTCACTTTGGTCAGCAAGGATAACATCATTATCATTTTGATAAAGGGGTCCATTGTAGATGAATGGATTGGTTTTAGGATAGTTAATTCATTTTCATGTGATAGGTGTCATATTTTTATTCCAGGTTTGGTTGGTTTTAGCATTGGTATGACATAAGGAGAAAACATTCAAAAATAACAACTTATGCTAGTCATAAGGGTGTACCATTGTATAATGTCCCAAAAATATGCATCAAGGGTATGATTGGGTATGTTAGGAAATGTTTTTTTCTAGTACCACTACGTGTCTGTGGAAAAAATGCTCTTATGATAGGATGAACAAGGTTGTTAAGGAGTCTTTGATATACCTTGTGGTACATAAGATAAACATTTATACAGTGGTTATATCTAAGGTTAGGGTATTAGTGGAAACCACCTCACTCTATTGGAATAGGGTAAATTTTAATTCCCACTTAGTCAATAACAATAACTCCTCCAAGAGTATCTATAGTCCGTCAAAAATACAAACTTGGTTGAATGGTTAGAGATCAAATCCAATCCACCAAACCCTAAGAAAATGAAAAGAAATTTTCCTAATTGTTTATAATTTTCAAGGTCACGTTTCTACATGAGAGAAGATTATATACAACTAAGATGATGGATACATATAAATAAGCAATTGATAAAATCAAATAAATAGCATCAAAAGCATAAAATGATTAGATTTACGATTTATTCAACCAATGATACTACATACAAATGTTATTAGTTTTACATTTGAGGATTTGACATGAAATTATTAGTTGTAAAAATTTTTGAACAAAACCACAACATAAAACTAAAACCTACATGTTAGATATTCAAAAGATCGAGATATGATAAGATTTACAAAATGAATCTTATAAACATAAATGTTACTATCAAAAGTAGAAACATTATGACTCATATCAAAAATGTTATGATAAAAATAGAAATGTTATTACTTGCATAAAAAAATTAGAAATAATAAATGTCACATTTATAATCGGAAACACTATCAATATAATCGGATACATCATAATAAAATCATAAACGTCAAGATATGTAAAAACATTACAAATGAAAAATGCCACAATTCTAGTTAGAAACATTAGGAACACAAAAAAATTGTTACAAATATGTCGAAATGTTAGAACCTTAAAGAAAAACATTAGAAATAAAAAAATGTCACAAGTATGATAAGAGGTATTAGGATATAATTAGGAAGGTTTTAGCGAAGTAAAAAAAACATCACAATGTCTCAAATCGAAATGCTACAAATTTGATCATAAATGTCATGATAACATCGAAAAATGGAATAAAAATAAGAATCGTTATTATTCCTATAAGTGGTCCTACACAAAGATAAAAAAACAATGCCAAAATGATCAAATACATTAGAATGTTAGTCAAACATGCAATAAACAAATTAAAAAAATGTATTTTTGTAAACAAACATGCACAAACACAAAGGTAAAAATGGAATTAAAAAAACATAAAAAATATCCTTGAGGGTGAAAATTTCAACACATAGGATGTAAATTTTTGAAATATAGATAGAAGGAAAATCGAAAAGAAACTGATAAAAACTACAAGACTAGTGGAAAAGTTGATATTTTGACGTAGGATGATCTCCCAATCCAATAAGGTTTTTAAAAATGGAAATCTTGCATGAGAGGATGGTATATAATGTACCTTTAGAAGGTCATATATATATATATATATATATATATAGGTTTTAGCATGGGAGGTTAGTTAAGTTTACAAATGTGGGATAATAGAAATGTAGGATAAATGGCTAGTTAAAAGGATTAGAAGTAATTAAGAGTGATTATTGATGCATGTGATATTCGATGTGTGATGTGATGAAGGTGATTAAATTTATTAATGTAGTGGTGTTACTACTTAATTTATGTAGCCACAAATAATTTTTGAGTGACAGATTTGGAGTGTCTACAAGCACAACAAAGTTACGGTGTGTATAAGGATAGAAAACCCATCGAGGAAGAATTGTTCATGATTGTATGATATTTTCAATGGAGGAGAGTAAGAATGGCATTAAATTATATATGATCCATTTGGTGTAGTCAATGGACCACACGCGTCAAGATCATGTGACATGTGCATCATAACACACATGAATAAACGTTGGATGAGGCGTCACGTGCAAAGGTACGAGGTTGATATATAGGTTCTTCCATGGTGAACTCAAAAATTCCTTGATTTCTTCAATAATACCTTAAAAATATTTCTTACTATAATTGAAACTATCTTAACATTTGTAGAATAACTTTAAACTTATCTATGTTGCTCTAACCTAAAAGTAGAAAAACTTCATAGACTCTCATCTACAATCTTTGGGCACCCATACCAACTAAAGTTATTGAATCAAATTATTTTATTCAATATTATAGATATTATTTTATACAATGATCAAATCCTATAAATAGGGTATAAAATCCTATCCTTGTTAACTTATCTCACCTAAATATCCACACTCATATTAATATATTAGGTAAGTTATCACACATACAAAATAATAATTAACCATATGTATTACAAATTCTACGAGAGGATTGTTCCAATTGATTAAGCTAATGTACAATATAATCCTAATATGATGTTATAATTGCATTAAATAAATGTAATAATGAAATATAGAAATATACCAAAGAAAACTAAGCAATAAATAATAAAACCCCGATTTCGAAGAAAGGTAAGATGCCTTAGCCGATTCACCACATCCTAGAAAGTAAACATAACTAGAAGACAGAGAAATGTGAAGCACTAATCATCATACTTTGGAGCTCGTAAAATGGTATAATTGTAGGAACATGCTGGAGACAAGGACACTCGTGGGCACCCAAGTACTGATTTTGGATGCCTGGTCTATGGAAATGCTTAGAAACCCAAATTATTAGGGTCATAAGATGTTCGTTGATGCTTTCCTTTTGTCACTATGGATTCACACAATGATCGTTGGAGTCACCGGAAACCTGCAATGAAGAATAGACCTACAAAACCCTCAAATAAATATCAAATCCCAAAAAAAAAATATGTAGAATGAGGGGTTGGACTCTGCTCTCATCCGCCACAATGGTAGACTTACATTGAGCATTGTACTACATCTCAAACCCAATGTATTTTTGTGTATGTGTGTGGAATTGTGCCCTAGGTTACTCTTGTGCCAGTCACACTTGGATAGCGAGAAAGTAGCTAGATGTAAAGAAATGTAGTAAATGTGTACATGGAATAGAATGAACTTCCCTCCTATGAAGTGTGATACATAAAATCATCCCTTATGTCCCTTGTGATGGATGCAACCTTAGGTGGAGACATAAATTCTTAGTTCTTGGTCCTTTATTATAATCACATAAATTTATCTTTATATGATTCCCTTGCTTAAATTTTGTAATTAACCCCAAAAATGCCAACTACCAAAAATATAAGATGCTCAAACGGCTAGAAATGACCCAAAAAGTGTGAGTAAAGTACAAAGAGGACATGGGCACCCAGTTTGATGAGAACGACTAGTGTTGGCATCCTGAGTCTAGGCGTTGGTGTCCAAGATGAAAAATGCCAAAGACTAAAAAGGAAGACTGAGCAAGTAAGGGTGTAAAATTGAAAGTAACAACAGAATACAAAGAAAGGTGGCCAAAGACATGGGTTAATTAGTACTATTCTTACTTAGGAATCATATGAATAATAGTATGTAATCATGAGTAGATAATTACCCAAAGTGTGTGATTTTGTGTCTACATTTTCCCCCGCTTTATGGTGGTGAGGGAAATCTCGGTAACATAAAGTAAATAGAGATGTGTACCTTATATCCATGTAAATTAATGTAGAAAACATGTCGATGGACTAGAAAAAGTGTGGAGTGATAAAAAATGTGAAGTGTGGATGCTAAAGAGAAGAAAGTGTAAAAATTGATGAAAATGAACCTAGGACGGATAACACATGTGTAGATGTTATGATGTACCTATTTTTGATGTCGATGTGTGTGATGTTATTGTTGTTATTGGTGTTGTGGTGATGTTGACTACCACTTCCCATATGGACGGACTTGTAAAAGAGAAGCCAATAAGTAGTCAAATATGCATGTATATGACCAAAATATGTAGAAAGTGTGTAAAGAAAGTATGTAAAATGAAAAAGTGTGAAAAAGGAACATGTGCACCTGATCCGTGATGAGATAAAGGGTGTATAAAGGGTCCTAAAGATGATGTTGACGTGCAAGTTTTTAGGTGATATCATGCCAATGTAATAGAATAATTATAGGGATAATTGTCTAGTGTCATCTACTAACCTTTAACTTCTTCCCGTTGTGTAAAACACCACTATAGATGGTGTGTATGTGCTAAGGACTCTCTTCCCTATAAAATCTATTGTGTAAATGCCCAATGCTAAAGGACTCTCTTCCTTGTCAAAATCCTCTATGACATGTCAAAGAACTATGTAATTGTCCCCGCTTACAAGCATTCCAGAAAGACTACTCTATTGCCCCTATCATCTAGAAAGGTCATTGTGCTAAGGACCCAAGTATGATTCTGAGCCCTATCAAAACTAAAACTATGTTTTACTAGTACCGTGTTATGTGTAACTTTGTATGGGGTTACTGATTCAACCATATGGTGCCCCCCCTCATTAAGGGTACATGCAACAACGCATAAGGAGTATGTATCCCAAAGAGGACCGACCGCTATGCTTTGAAATTGTGCCTACTGGCAAGGGAAGGGAATGTGTTTGATAGAAACCAAGACATACATAAACAAGTGGATAGGAAAAATAAGTGTTAGTACAAGTAAATACAAACACTCATGTATAAGACAAAATATAAGCTATGCAGACAATGTGTAAACACGCAAGAAGACAATGTAGACCACAAAAAGTGGGTTACAAACATGGGACATCACTCACGATGTTGCAATACAATCAAGGTTGTATTGGCCATAAGAAGACAAGTGTGTACACATGACAAATGGAAAATTCTATAAACAAGAGCATATAATGACAAGCAATGGAAAACAATGTAACAGAAAACCATGAAAGAAAATAGTCCTACATAACAAATGTTGCACATGAAGCATCAGTTAGCATGTTAGGAAGATAAAAATTATGTTGAAGAGAGTATAATATGATAATATAGTGCACTATGAAATAAAATTAAACAATAGCACCTATAGTGGATGAAAGTGGATGACCCCAGAGCCACCTGGGACCAGTACAGGTATTGCACCAAGCATCCATTCTACGTGTATGGATCTGTATAATCTACAATCATAACTAGAAAATCAGGTGAACGTACATGTCTTTATGATAAAGATAATGACATCTAAGATATTTTCTAGCATGTGTAATAAAATGAAAACGTCAAGAGTAAATCCAACCAATATATGTAGTATGTTGTGGATGGTACATAATGCAATGCAATGTGAATGATAGGATCAGCGTGCCCCAGAGTGGATGGAAATGTATGTAATCAGATTCATTTATTTATTCCCCCTTAGCGATCAAGTATGAATCATAAACAAGAGTGCGTCATTGGGAAATGGTCTGAAATGTGTGCAAAATAAAGATGGTGATTGTAAGTTGTCGTGTGATGTGTAGGATTGAATATGACAAAGTAAAAGTGATGGGGTGGTAGAATGTGTGATAATTTATCCTAAAGCATATATCATGAAAGGTGTGGATGAAAGGATAGAAAACGTGATGATGTATCATAAAGTGTATATCATGAAATGTATGGATAAGATGCTAGAAAGGGGTGATGATTTAGCCTAAGAGTGTATATCATGACATGTGTAAAGAAGGTAGTGGCTAAAAATGTCACATAATATGATTAAAATATTGGTTGAGAAAATGTGTGGTTGTGATGAGGTCCATTTGATTAGTAAACCCTCGGTGAGTCGAATATGGACCGAGGGACTGTATCGACATTAAAATTTTCCTCCGTAATTTCTATTTTATTAATATATGTATTAGGAATAAGATGTTGTTAAGTATAATTAGTAGTGGCGTCCAATAGAAGATAACAACACCGTCAGTACGGTGCCACCAATAATGTAGAGTACGGTAACAGTCAAAGTACACAATAGGACTGTTGTAAAAGTAAATATTTGTCGTAAGTGGTTTGGTAATGTCAAAATGTCAAAGTTAGGATAAGTAGAGAAGTAGGGTCTACATGATTAGGAATTAGAAATATTATATTTGTAATAAGGACAAAGGGTGATGTCATAAATATTTTGTATATTTTATTTGTGGAAAAGTCTAAAAATGTGGAACCCATGTGAGATGATAAGGTTTATCTTATCTTAGAAGATAAGCCTACATGTAAAGGCAAGAGTTTAGGCATGGAATATGATTGGCTGGAAGAGATTTCTTATCCTATCTTAGAGATAGGGTGGATAAGCCTGAATTCCTATAAATAAAGAGGCCACCCCCCTCATTTAGCATAGAAGGAAGTAGTGAGAAATATTGTATGAGTAAGTGTGTAAAGGAAGCCATCATTTTGAAGGTGTGTTAAAGAAGCCATTAAGAGGTGTAATTGTGAAGTTTCTCCTATAGTTATTGTTGGAAGGCAAGTGAAGTTAGTAATACTTGAAGTACCTCATGGGTGAGATTGTAACAATTTCATGTTGATATTATAATTTACACTTATATTTCAGATTTATCATCATTCCTTCTTATCATAGTCTATGGTATTCTTGTGTTATGTTTGTTGTTGTGTTTCCAGATTCCATCCACCAAACTAAAAGTTGTGCATTAGTAAATAATCATAGCACGAGGAGTTCCCGGTAAAGAATTATCATAGTGCCGGATTGGTGATGACATTTTGGTTATGCATTCGGACCATTCCTCATTGGTGGATTTTTTGGAGAGATATTCCCACTTAGTCATAAATCAATAGGAGGGTAACCTTGTTTTTATTGTGCCTAGTAGTTACCATGGTAAAGTCACTTTTTTCCATGCATAGTATTTACCACAATAACTTTACTTTTTACCGTGAATAGTATTTACCACATTAACTTCATTTTTTACCATGAATAGTGTTTACCCCAAGTAACTTTATTTTTTTCAGTAAATAGTGTTTACCACAAGAAAGTCAATTTTTACCGTAGTAGTAAGTCAAGATTATTGTGGTCAATCCTATTTTCTTGTAGAAAGGTGTAAAGTCACTTTCTATTGAAGTGAGTCCAATTATTTTTTTATTAGTTGGCTTAGTTTTTGATGGTTTGAATGTTGATTTATTTTGAAAATGTGTAGAATATGAGGCTTTCTCTTGATATTTAAGCTTTCCTATAGATAAGAGCTTAGTTTCATGAAGCTTAAGAGTATGACATAGTTGATCAAATGAGGGAGATGTCTCAAAAGATCACTCTCTTGGAGAGGTGGTAATAGACTCTGAATGAATAAGTCCTAAAGCTCAAAGTCCATAAGCACATTTGACATCTTAGCTAAGTTGTTTTTGTATCGCAAAACATAGTCCGCTAAGTGTTCATTAGATCCTTGCTTAAGTTGTGCAAGTTGTGCATAGGAGATCTTAGAGCCGATATTGATAGAGAAGTGAGTGAGAAAAGCATTGAATAAATGTGTGAAATAGGTTGTCAAGTGAATAGGTAGGCCATAGAGCTAATGCATCACATAATCATGAATACTACAAGGAAAAATCTTAGCTAGGAGAATGTGATCATCATCAAAAATCTAGACAAGCCACATGGAATGCTCAAAGATGCTCTTGTGGGTCACCATGCCCATTGAAAATGGGAAGCTTAGGGGTGAAAAAATTAGGTGGAAGGGAGTAAGTGGATATGGATAGTGTGAATGGAGTATGTAATAATAAAGTGAAATCCAAATATGGAGACACATGAGAAGAAGCCTGCTATAATTGATGAATTTGTGCTTGAAGGTCTTGATAAAGGGAGGCTAAATTTTGTGTGCTAATGGAAGGATCTTGCCACGTGATGAAAACAAGAGGTAGATTATAATGATTAAGAGTAAGGACAAAACAAGAACGGTGGAAATGGGTGGAAGAGTGGAAGCAAGTGGTTGAGTAGTAATGGTGGTGGGAATAATGGTCAGAAGCATTAAGCTCCACAAGGTTCGTAGCTTCCTCATGAGAAACATATAAAAGCAATTCTAGATCTTGGGGATGCTCAGTGATATGATCATTAAGGGATTTGAGATGGGCTTTAGTAAATTCTTCAGAAGATTGAGCCATAGTAATAAGAGGAGAAGGGACTCTAAGTGGAAGGTAGTTTTGAAGATCGGGTTCACCAAAATGATTAAGCTAAAATGTAAAATCTAAGCCTAATCTGATGTTATAGTAGTAGTACATAAATGCAATAATGAAATATATAAATATACCAAAAAAACTAAGAAATAAATAATAAAACCTAATGTGCAAAGAAGGGTAAGATGCCTTAGCTGATTTGTCGAGTCTTGGAAAGTGCATAGAGCTAGAAGATAAAGAAATGTGAAGAATCGACCATTACAACCGAGCTCGAAAAATGGAAGAAATTGAGAACAAGCTTGACACGGGCATTTGGAGAGGGACAGGGGCACCCATGGGTTCATGGTACTAATTGGATGCCCGTTCATGCGGAAATTCTTAGAAAATTGAATTCTCATGGTCACAAGATGTCTGTTGATACTCTCCTTTTGTCATTATGGATTCACACAATGATCAATGGAGTCATCAGAAACCTGTAATGAAGAATACACTTACAAAACCCTCAAATAGACATCAAATCCCAAAAAATAAAGATGTAAAATGAGGGGTCACAATGGTGGACTTATAACTAAGTGTTGCACTACATCTCATACCCAATGTAGTTTTATGTGTGTGTGTGTGGAATTGTGCCCTAGATTACTCTTGTGTCAGTCGCACTTGGATAGCGAGCAAGTAGATAGATGTAAATAAATGTAGTCAATGTGTGTATGGAATAGAATGAACTTCCCTGGTATGAATTGTGATGTAGAAAACCAACCCTTGTGTCCCTTGTGATGGAGCTAGATGGATGCAATGGAGCTCTTAGATGCCTTGATGGATGCAACCTTAGGTGGAGATAGTAAATTCTTAGTGTTTAGTCCTTTATTATGATCACATAACTTTATATTTATATGATTCCCTTGCTTGGATTTCAACCCTTAAAAGGTTGACTACCAAAAATATAAGATGCTCAAATAACTAGAAAGGACCCAAAAATTGTGAGTAAAGTACAAAGAGGATAGAGGCACCAAGATTGGACAAGGGCGGTGGCGCTAGCATCCTGGTCTGGCACTAGTGTCTAGGATGACAAATGCCAAAGACTGAAAAGGTAGACTAAGCAAGTAAGGGCGTAATAGTGAAAGTAACAATAGAAAGAAAAGAAAAGTGGCCAAGACATGGGTTAATTAGTATCATTCTTACTTAGGAATCATATGAATAGTAGTATGTAATTAGGATTAGATAATTACCCAAAGTATGTGATTTTGTGTCTACAACAACTCCTCCAGAACAATTCCATTTGATCTAGGTTTTATAAAATCAAGAAGGGAATAATCATGAGGATTCAAAAATAATACAAGATGAAGACAAATGCAGTTTTGTAGTGGTTAGATATTCAATTTGACATAGTCCATGTTATTGAATGTGAATTTTTTGATTCAAAAATAAAATGATTAGGCATATGCAGTATGTTCCAAGTTTATGAGAATTACTTAAGCTTGTTTTATGATGTTTGGATAGTTAGAATTATTTGTGCAATTAAATAGTGATTCAAAATCACATCTTATAACTCTTCTCATTTTTATATTTAAGCATGAGAAAATAATGTTTTGTAAGACCTGATAGTTACATAACCATCACGACTATTGTGTAACCATCACGTGGATAATGTAAATTCCCAAATATTTATGTGACCATCAGACATTTTCACTGAACTCGTGGAATTTACAAAACCATCATGGAATGTTAGTTATATTCAAAACGAAAGTAAAAGGAAAGGGTGGAAAAGTTTTAAAATATATATATATATATATATATATCTTTTGGTAATCAAAGGAAAAAGAGATTTTAGAATGAGATATAATAGTTTGATCTAATAGGATTTGAGATTTTATAGATTTTGGAGGCTTTTATATTCATCATGAGAGTTATTTTGATGTTGAACCATGTAAAATTAGGGTGCGCAAAACTCAATGGCATGGTATGATGTTGAACTTAATTCAATTACAACACCAACTACATCATTGCTTGAGTGATTGTTTGATAGGAAATTTGATCCCGTAATTTCAATGTTTTTGAATGCAAATAAGTATACACCATTGCATCATTGACATGAACTCCAACCAAATATTGTAGATTTTTCTTTTTGGTGATTTACCTAAACATTAATGCAAGTTGTGTAAGCAAGTTATGGTAAAACAATCTACATCACAAATAAATAAAAAAGTAACATTATTTTTGGCACAAATACCTCAAAATATACTAGTTTTAATGTCATAAAACCTCGAATTGAGGTGAAAACTACTTTCAAGAAAATTTTCTTGTTTGAAATTTTCTCAAAAATCCAAAATTAGGCTGATATTGACCTATCAAATTTGACCTCTCATCTAGTATGGAGGTTTTCCTCACATCCAATTTGTGTTATAATAATGGTCATCAAACCCCGATTGTAAAAGTTTATCTCAAGCTATATTCACAAAATTAAATAGAAATAATGAGGTATTTTTGTTTCCACATTCACTATCCATAATGGGGAAAAAAACCTAAAATTTTACTAATCATTTTCTAAAATTTTACATTTTCAATCAAATTATAAACTTTGTGATCAACTTACTTTGATACATTACTTCATGTCATTACATGGTGATAACTAGCGTGAATTTTTTAGCATCAATAAATTATGTGATATATATGTGTGTGTGTGTGTGTGTGTGTGTGTGTGTGTGTGTGTGTGTGTGTGTGTGTGTGTGTGTGTGTGTGTGTGTGTGTGTGTGTGTGTGTAGTATCTCTTACGAAGTTTTCATTAATGTCATTTATTGATCAATAGTAGATGTTTCTTCATAAGATGATAAATGTCTTTTTATCATTCTCCACAAATGATTCTTGTTAAATTTCATATCCATAAATTTTACTATAAGTATCAAACCCTTATTACATATTTTATCATTTCTCAAGTTTTATCATTAAAATTACTTAAAGATGACAAAAATTGAAGGCTTATAATTTAATTTTTGGTGACCCATTTTTTTCTTTTTTCGAGGCCCATGCATGAGAGGGTTCATGCGTTCCACTTTGTCTATCTATCCCCTTAAACAATATGATGTAAATAATATATTGAACGAAAGGAGGAATTTTATTTACTATTGAACTACCCTTTAAATTAAGAGATATAATGAGAGTTACATAGTAAGGGGTGATCGGAATAATCACGGTCTCACAAAATACCACAAGGGCACCAACAAAGTAGAAAATTCCACGTGGGATACATCAAAATGCCTGGAAATCTAGCAAAAACACATAAGAACAAACAAACCAGCCCCATCAAGCACATACCGCAGCACCGGGAGGGGTAGGATCATCCCGGGAGGTATAAACACTTAATTGTTTGGCTCGGAAAATCGAGGAGGATTGACCGCCAACCATCTGCTTAGGAAAATGCATCTCTAGTAATGGAACCATAATTCCCAACCAGGAGGAGGTGATCCGGAAATCATCTCATGTACACTGACGGTGGTGGAGAACCCCACCATGAAGAACCTGAAACTCTCATCACCCTCGGAGGTGGGCTCCAAGCCAGTGTCTAGAAGAGGAAGGAGATGAAAGGATGGCCCGAATGACAGAGGTAGAATGGTGGCAGCGAGTGGCTTCTACAACGTGGTCCAAGTGGGGAGATAGTCATAGGGGCGGCTATGGGTAGAGGATCCAAGCAGGATTCGACTCATAGTGTAGGGTGCACTCCCCCATTGATATAAAAACTCCTGCATATGAAAAAACTCTAGAGAAACCTTAGCGACTCGAGTTTGAATCTTTATGTGCACAGTAGATAAAATGACCACTTTGTCATTAGTGGAAAAATAGTAATAGATTGATCTTGCTTGAAAATTAAACCATTGTGAGCTTTCCAGATGTGAAACAGAATACAAGCATGAAACAATTTCCACAGTATCTATATAATGGGGCCAAGGGATAAAATCACCAAATAAGGTCAAACACCAATGAAAGAATTTAATTTAGGGTGGTAGGGCTGAAATAAGGAGTGGATCCAATTCCATATCGTTTGAGCACGGGAACAAGACCGAGAAAATGTGTTTAAATGGCTCAAGGAAAGAGCAAAAAGGACATTTAGGATTAGGGATTCTAATATGACTGAGTCTTTCTCCCATAGGAAGACCTTGGTAGACCAAACACCAAAGGAAATGATTAACTTTGGGCTCAAGAAGAAAATTCTAAAATGTACAAGAAAGATGGAAAAGCCAAGTGGAATTCATAGAATAAAACCCCAATGGGCATTGACCTTCTCAATGGAGGGCGAGAGAGGGCTCAAAACTAATAGATAGCTCTAGCATTATAGTGCAAGAAAGTTATGTTTGATTCCACCACCAAGCCCACCACCAAGATGTCGGGGTTGAAGCCCCAACTTATGAAGCATAACATCCGAAAGGAGCTCCTAAATTTTGTAGATAGATGGGGAGTTTGAATTGGCAAGATTTAACTTGTTCTTGAGCTCAAAGCTAAGAAATCTAGTCTCTGCAAGGGTAACCAACTCCTCCTGAATGGTATGAATGCCCTTGCGATAAATCCATAGAGATTTGATGCCGGAGTTTGATGAGCGAAACATTACTATCAAGTGATGATGGGAGACCACCAAAAATTATGATAATTAAAAGAGATCCCTATGCGAAAACCAGTGCAACCCAGCGATCAAAGGCTTGATCAGTTCAAAAGCTTTCTAAATACTTTTAGCAACAAAGGTACCTATAATTTTGAAAGGAGCCAAAGTGATAATAAGAAAATATCGTCGATATTATTCCAACATTTTTTTCCATATGGGGCTCCAGGACTCAATGCAATGTCAAACCAATATTTTACTGATGCCTGATTTCTTGACAAGCATCAAATCACCCACTTAGAGCACAAAGAAATGGTTTTTTGATAAACATTTATGACTCCCATACCACCTTGATCATGTAGGAAGATAGCAAAATTCCCAGACACTCTTTGAAAGCCACCAACCAAAACTTTTACACCATAAAAAGTCCTGGAGCATTGCTTGAAAATTCCTCATTTGTGAATGAGTTGCAATAGGGGCACCAACACACGGAGTAATAGTACACGAGTAATGGAAAGAATCTTAATGTAGACTTGGAATTTACCAGCTAACGATAAGGGTTTAGCATACCACCTTGTAACTTTATGTCCACAATGTCACGAGTCAATATCAAAGGTGAAAGAAATGCCAAAAAAATTGAAATGCTCACCATAAATAATCCATTTCAGGGGTAGGCTTCCACCATTTAGGGGAGAGGCATACAACTCACAGTTGGTAGACTAAATTTTTATCCAATTGAATGCTAAAACTAGAAGCAAAACAAAATGTGTCGAGGCATTCAAAGACCACGACAACATTCTCGCTTTCGATTCATCAATTATGAGGAAAGAATCATCAACGAAGTGACCATTAATGATTTGTGTCACATGATTAGGAAGAAAAATCCCCTAGATGCAACCTTGAGAAGCTTGATGGGAAATTGATAACCTAACACGTCAAAGCAACAAGGATAAAAAAGTAGGCACGAGAGGGCACCCCTATCTCGATAGAATGGAAAAGGTGATGGAAGTGGAGTGGTAACCATTTATGGTGAGCCAGGTTGTAGTAATTTCTTCATATACCTTATTTATACCCCAAATGCACCAGAGCCTATCACCCATGTACATTGGGAACTCACTTGATGTGCATGTGAGCACCGAGCCCCTCATTTATGTGATCTTCATGAGAATAATCTACCATTGGTGGAGAATGAGTTGCAAGAATGGAAATATAGACATTCACTCAAAAACAAAAGATACAGACAATAGATCTATGCACAAATGCATCATAAATGGAAATGAACATTGTAAATAAGCATAATGAAACTAGATCTGACTTAGAATAATATGAAGAACATAAGGGTTTACACTTTTGAGCATGAATAACTAGAATCACACACCATATATTGATTTATAAACATTTACAATGGCTCCATTACATCATAAGGGTCATACAAACCGAATACATCAAGGGATATTATCTTAAACCCTACAAAAATACTCTATAGAGAGAGAGTTCTTAGCTATTCTACCCATTACAACCCTTGTTCATACCCAAATCCATGCCTAATATGCTTAAAACCCTTCTTGCAAGCATTTCTGCAACACCTTGTTACTACTTAAAACCCTCAAACCTTCATTTTCCCAACACTTTGTTCTCACCCTCTTCTAGTCTCCTTCATTTTAGACCCAAGCACTCCTTTAAATAGGATCTGGATGCACCGCCTTGGTTTCCTTCATGAACAGATCACATGCCAAGTGGAAGTGTGGTCCTCCATGGTCGAATGCCTATGCCAACTTGCAAATGCCTCCACTACTTGTAATGATCATCCTGGGAATATTCCTTACATGGAATATTCTTTTCTTGACCTCCAAGGCTCCAAGCTAGCACCTTATCCATTTAGCATGCCTACTCGGGATTTTCACGTGTTTCTCTTGACAACTCCTTCAAAATATGGCTAAGTCCCTAAACCTTCCTACTCCCACACGCACCAACCTCTTCTATTGTGTGCCTTTCCCTTGCACACTTTTTCCTGAGCACCTTCCTTCTTTACTACCTCCCGTGCACACTGACTTCTTCCTTGGGACTTAGTCAATTTCAGGGCCCAACATTACCCCACACTACGCATGTTTTCTATCCTCAGAAACACTCTACCCTTCCACCAAAGAATAAATAATAGGAAAATGAAAGAATTTGTGATTGAATAAAGAATGGAAGAATGGAATAATCTTTGCTGCATGAGAAGTGGGAAATATTTATTCACGGGGCTTCAATCTTAACCCAAACATCCACCTCACTCTGCACCTTATTGAAGTAAGTCACCCACCATCATGTTAACTTCTTCAAAACTCATCTCATCCCCCTTAGCCTTCAGCTTATCTTCAATGCTTTCCATCTGTTTGCTAAGGTCTCCCAATGTGTCCATCCTACGAGTAACTTGGGGGTATAAATCTTTCATTTTAATTTTAATCAAAACCCTTAAGGTTTCGATCACCTCTGATTTATTCTCTACCTCGCCAAGATCATGTCCCGCTCCACCCTATTGCCCTTGTTTTTCTCTTGAAATTATTTCAAATCTACTTCATGGCTGACAACTAATATGTTTACTACTCTATCCCTGTCACCACAGTTGTCATACACAACTTCTTCCATTTTCACCACAGTCTTTACTAAGGCAAGGATCTCGAGTACCGATTTAGTATCTCCCCAATCTTTAACTTCTCTTCCTTCTTATGGCATTCCATTACTTCTTCCACTAATTCTAATGCAAGTAGTTTCCTTCCATGTTGATTATGTGTGTTAAGTCTTCCAAGAAATACATGGTTGACTCATACTTCTACTCAGGAGGGGCTAGGTTTGGGTGTTTCAAGATAATGGCATCTAAAATGGCCTCTATCTTCTTGTGGACTTCGTGCACCTTCACCTTTTCATCCCTCAGTTCATGCCTTAACTGCACACTGATCAATTCCTTATGTTTTATCTCCATGTCCCTCTCAATGATTTCCTCATTCTTTTTCTCAATCTCTTCCTCCAAGACCTTTATTCTATCATGTTTATCGAAGAGTCTACCTTCCACCTCCACCGCTACATTGTTAAGCAGGTTTCAAACTTGCTCATCCAATAGTTATTGGGCATTTAGAAGAGGGTTTATTCCTTTGGCATCTAGTGTCTTCATCAATGCATAATGATTTACCTCAAACTTGGGCTCATCAACATGGGACTCAAAAGCCCAAGATAACATTTTCCTCGTGCGCAGGTACACTCACTCTTCATCAAAAGAAGACCAAGTGAGGAGTTTGATCTGTGGGAATTGTAATTTGGAAGCACACACGTAGTACCTTATTAGATTGGATCATTAATATAAGTCATATTATGTTCCTACGCCACTACTATTCCCTTCCCACCTATGTGCACTTGTCATTGGGAAGCTTACTGATAAGTTGGGGTCTCTTCCATGCTCCCATACTCCTTCCCTACACTTGTGCTCTCTTTAGTTTCCTTCAGCACTTCTTCAGCAGCTTCGCTCTACCTTGTGCTCTACTAACTCGTTGGATAATACCACTTTCACCTCCTCTCTACGGTGTTATCTATCTACTCCTTGATCGGGTCAAGGTCTTCTAATCATGCATGTTTACCTCCTCACTTCCTCCTTTGGTATGGGTGCCCTCCTCATACTCCTCTTCTTCATCCCCTTCTTCACCAGACTTGTGTACATTTTACACAGAGGAGTATTCTAAGTTTCCTCATGCTCTTCATTGTCTCCTTCATTTTCCTCCTTAGAATCATCATCCTTGATGCTCTTTGTCTTCTCCGAGTCTAACCTTTTGCCACCCTTTAATTTTTCTTCACTGGTGACTCCAACATAGGGACTCCTTCTCGGGTGACTCTTCTCTCCTAGGACACTCTTCTTTCTCTGTCGACTCCTTCCTGATGGGAGACTTCTTTAGTCAAACATAGGTGCTTGTACCCACACCTGACTCTTGTGCCCCTATGGTTTGCACTGTATGTGTGCACTTAGATCCTTCTCTATAGGAGTCTCTTCTTGTTCTCTCTTCTTAATTACTACCTTCTTCTTCCTCCTGGAGGGGTCCTCATGGATTGAGATGTCATCCTCAACATAAGTACCCTTCTCAAAATTGGGCCTTAGCTGCACATACACCCTTGTCATTGTCCTACCACTGTAATAGGAAATGTCACCAATTTTACCATGTGTACGTCATGAGATATGTAATTTTCTACATAGGCACAATTTTTGGGATACACCAAGGTTTGACGCATCTCGCAGTGATCTTGATCTACAACACTTAGATCAAATCTCAGTTTCTTCACCTCTTTAAACCTGTTTACCATGCCTTGAAAATATTGTGTTGTGAAGGAGAAGGGTAACTTACACCAAGGACCCTTAGTGCCATCTGTCAAGGTAAACCTTGTCAATACAAAAGTGTTGGTATATGATGAATTCAACTTCTCCATCCACTAGTGTAGGAAGTTGTTCTGGTATCCTCCATTCAGCTTCAAATGCATCGCACATCCGTTTATACCATTTCTCCAAGCGCACCTTGTGATTGGCCATCATGGTGTCATAAGTATAAGCTTCAAACCTCTTTGCGGAGAGGGGTTCTCATCCGGTACTCCTAAACAAACTTATATGGCCCATCGAGCACTCCAATTTCTAAAAATACAATGGTAAGGAGGACATTACCGAACATGATCTTCTCCTCGTCATGTGTGTGCATCATCATAATATCCTCTATAATGAAAGATGAGAGGTTGTAAATGGTTCCCTCTAAGATCTTGTGTAGACATTCAACCAACTTTTGTTTATCTCGTGTCCATCTCTCTACTGACCATTTAGCTTTATCACCAAGTGCATGGCCATCCTCATAACAGGGTCTGGTGATTGTAGTGATGTCAAAGTACCACGAACCCTTCTTGTAATCATATACCTCAACCATTTTCTTGATGGCCTCCTTTTCACACAAGTCCTCATCTAGGGGCTCTCCCTCGTAGATCGGATAGTCAACTTAGAAATTAGTTGTGGGGTTATGCACATCCGCCTTCTTGTGAAATAGAATTAGTCCTCATGCACATGTGACATTAACCATTGGTATAGTCACTCCAATTTTTCAAAATAGGGAAACTCATAAAGTTGCAGAAGCCCAACCTTTTCTAACTTCACTTTTACTTCATCATCATAGATGGGTTTCCCATTTGACGTCCTCTTTTCCATTGGGTGAACCAACTCCAGGGTCATCTCCTTTTCTATGGTGCTCATGTGATGATTGTAATCACTCACAGGCCATCTTCCTTGTATGTGACACCCACTCTTTCCCTAACAACACACCATCTAGGTACTACATCTCTGCATACCATTCTTCATTGAAACTTGTGGAAATGATTAGTTTTCCTTTTCCCTTTCCCTTTCCCTTCTTTGGTGAAGTGTTCGCTCCTTTCCTTAGTGCCATTTTTCTCTTCCTCGGTCCTCTGTAGTTTCTCCCTTGTGTCAATTTCTATTACTACTCAAACCCTCGCTCTACTTCTATGAAATTTCCATGAAAACCCATGCCCTAGCTTGTAAACCCTAACCTAGAGCACTTCCTTTCCACAAGACAACATATCCACCCACGAGAATCCACAAACAAACTCTTTTGCGTACACCCGTGCACTTTGCCTCCACAATGGTTCACAAGTCCTTTGATTTCTTCAACTCCGCACACTATTCGCAACTTCTTCACAAGAATCGCCTTAAAATGCAAGAACTTCTTCGATAACTTAAAATGCAAGGTAAAAGAATACTTCACCCCCGACCTTCTATTTATAGCTTTTTTATTTTTCTACACAAACCTCGATGCCACCTACCAACGTATAAATGCATTAAAGTCAACTTTTTCCAACGCCATCATTCCACACATTTTATCCAGCACTTTTCCTTTGCAAGCAAACCTATGCAAATACTTCCACAACCTTCGGGCACAATTTCCTTAACCATAGAACTCTTTGCACTTTCTCCCGCACCAAAGTCAATATTCCCTTATGTCTTGACCAAGTTCTTTCCACTACCTACCTCATGTTTCTCATGCACTTTTTACCCTTGTATGTGGTTTTCTCAAATCCTTTTGAAACCAATCTCCTCTAATGATCACCTCTATTACGTGTGCTTTTTCTGAACCCACGTGCTTTTGACTTTACAACCCTAGGAAACTACTTCAACATTTCTCCACGCACTTCCTCCAACTCTTACCATGTCCTACTCACTTCCCTTTATGTTCCACCCCACACTAAAAATATGTGCGGTCCTCTGTGCATAACACCTTGATGATGTAATTAGCCACCAGCACACACACATGTGCCCAAAACAAACCAAAAGGAACAAAACAATGAGAAAGGAAACACAAAGAAAGGAGAATTCATTAAGGGAAATCCTAAGCTAACTGACAATACTACCTAATTTAAAAAAACAAAAGCATTATTTATATTAGGGCTTTAACCTACTTCCATTGAAATACCCGGAAGTCACATTCCATCCGGTGCATGTGGGAACTAGAAACTGCCCGAATTAAGTATATGGGTAATATAATATGGTCCCAACCAATGGACCTTGAGCTTTCCCAGGATGACACAGGAACTTAGAATCATAAAGTAAAACCATCTTCCCAACCTTAAATTTTTTATTCTTTATGTGACGATCATGTCAGGCCTTTTGTCTCACCTTCTCAGTCTTATGACTCCATCTAGCAAGGGATCATATTCATCCAACTGCATTAACTTGTTAATGCACTCTTACAACACATGTTTGTCAACCAATCCTCCTTCATGTGTAATACATAGAGAGGGTAGCATGAACTCTCAGAAAAATATCTTTGTGCCAAACACCAATTGAAATGGTGTGGCTTTTTTCAATCATTTATAATTTGTTCTATACGCCCATAGCAGACCGAGACTTTGTCATCCCAGTCTTATTTCCCAACATCACAAATCTTGGTAAGTGTGACTCAATATCTTATTAAATGCCTCAACAGTCCCATTAGCCTGAGGGTGATAAGGAGTAGTCTTGTGATGAGCCACCATGAACTCTACCAACAAAATCTTGACGGTCTCATTCAAAAATGAGTACCCCAATCGCTATTTAAACTCAGAGGGCACCCATACCTGCTGATTATATTTTCCCATAGGAATCTTGTTGTTATGGTCATCGTGTAATCCCTCATAGGCATTGCCTCCACCCACTATGTTAGATAATCAGTGCAAGTAATTATGTACCACAAAGTTTTCCTTCACGCAACAGTGAAATAGGGCCTACAAAGTCAATTGACCACTTCTCGAATGGTTCAAATAGATATTGGTATCAATGGCATTTCATCCCTTTTTCCTAGCTTACCAAGGCACTGGAAATGATCACAAGCCTTGCAATATTCAATACAATCCTTGTAAATTGTCTCCCACCAAAGGCTAACTAAGAGGATCTTACACGTAGTCGCATTCCCCACATAGTGTCCTCCTATAATTCCACCATGAGCCTCTTCCATGATTGCAATGTGCTCATGCTCAAACATGCACACGACACAAAACCTTATCGTGGCCTACTTGTATAAGTCTCCACTAATTAACATATAGGGCACGACATGTATGGCTAACTACTTCCTTTCCAAAGTATTCATTCCCTCCGCGCCACACCCATTTTGAGAAACAAAGTAATATCTTCCAAGTCAGAGGGTGTGCACTACAATATGAATAGTTGTGCATCTAACATTATATCCTCAATGCTCTATGCATCCTCTCTTGATTCAATCCTTGATAAATGGTCAAGCCCAAATTACTCTTACCTAGTTTTACAACAACCATAAACTCAAACTCTTGAAATAATAGGACCCACCTGCATATGCGCCCTTGTAAGATGGGCTTGTTCACCAAGTAATTTAATGTCATGTGGTCCATATAAAATATAAAAGGCATCGCTAGCAAATATTGCCTAAATTTGTGCAAGCATGAGATCATTGACAATGTCTCATGCTCCATGGTAGTATAATTATATTATGTTGGGGTTAGCTTCCTACTAGAAAATCACAAGGGATGGTCAACAATTCCCTCTCTAGGTTGTGCTAAGATTACTCCAATCACCATCCTTGAAGCATTAACATGTACATGGAATGGCTTATCCCAAGAGGGAAAGTGTAATATGGGTGCAGTGATAATCCTATTCTTTAATGTGTCAAATGCCATCTGTTGCACCTCTCCCCAATGAAATGTACTTTTGTGATTCAACAAATCCTCCAAGTGTTCTAATCTTGGCATACCCCTTAATAAATTTCCATTAATACCATGTATGCCCAAGGAATCCACACACTACTCTAGCTCATAGGCTCCCCCAATCCCACAATAGCGGAAACTTTGGCAAGATCCACCAAAAAGCCTTCTTTACATATGATATGTCCCAATAGGGTGCAAAATGGAGTAGCGAAAAAACACATTTCTTAATGTTGAGAGATATACTCAATTGCTAGGCATCTCTCAAACATCAACCTTATATTGTCACAATGGTCACTCACCAATCCATATATTGTCCACTCATCCAGTAGAATTGTAGAAAATTTATGGATGAAGTCCTAAAATACCTAAACCACAATGCGCGAAAACACATCAGGTGCGTTCTTTAGTCCAAAAGGCATGACCATATAGGAAAAAAATTCCCCATTTAGTGGCGAAAGGTTATCTTTTCTTGGTCCTCCTTTGTAATTCTAACCTGATGATATCCTAAGAATCCATCTATGAAAGAATAAATCTCACGCTTGGCTACTCCTTCTAGGATCTCTTCAGTGAAGGGGGTTGGAAAAGGATAAATGACACACAATACATTCAAATCCCTATAATCAATGCAAATCCTTATCCTCCCATCCTTCTTAATGTTGATGATCATCAACTTATCCATTCTAATTCCTCAATAGCCTCAATGATGCCTGATGCAATCATCTTGTTAATATCCTCCTTGACCTTGACTCGTAGATTCAAATTCATTCATAAGGTCTCTTCCAAATGGGGCACCCACCTTCTTTTAGTTTGATCCACATCTTTCCTAAGGAGTGGTGAACTCCTTTAAGCTCAAAGTACCCACTTGAGAATAAATCCTAGAATTCAACCAATAGATCAATAATCTTTGAAACCTCCCTTTTTGTCCAGTAATCTCCAATAGTAGCTTCCTTAGGTTCCACCTCCGAGCCAATGTTAACCTTATTAGTTTTTAGGGGTTCATGGTAAGTGTGCACTTGCTCATCAACACTATCCATAACCTCATGTGTACCAAAAGTATGGTTAACATCCAAGTTTTCCACCTCTTCACCATCTATCATGTAGACCAACTTTCCTTTCTCCTTTTCCATACATGTGTGCTCAAGTTATACCTCCTCTGATTCTTCCTCATCAAAGCACGTTTCCAAGCCAAGTTCTCCAAACAACTCCAGTATTCTATCCTCCACCATGGAAATATCTCCCATAGTTAGGTGCTTAACAACTGTAGTGCCTTATCCATAGATGGCTTAGTACTTTGATACTCGAAAGCCTAAAGGATATCGATCGTTAACTCCTTGCGCCGTTTCTATCCGATGGCGTAGCTCTAAATGAAAGTACCATATGCACGCACAACCTTGTAAGGTGGAGTAAATCTTATGCACCCATAAATATGGAGGCAAGGCTTCCACACCTTCCATCTAGGCCTTCTCACATGCCTAGACATGAAATAAGGTGGGTTCCTTCCCATGATATTCTTGTATAGCTAAGTAGGTATATTTCTTTAGAGAAACCTAATAGAGAACATGATTCTCACCTTGCATCACTCTACAAGGTAATCTCGATGGGTTGCCCACCAATGTGTTGTAGTCCCAAGAAAATATAGTTAATCATACTTATCTTTTCAATCTCACATATCCACTAGGTCTCCATTGCTCACAAAAACCATCGGGGTTGTCTCCCGAGTGTAACTCAACAATTTTTTCCTCCCGGCACATGATAAGTGTGCCTTTGTTACTCTTGTCACAAAGCCTCTTAACTCGCCTTTTGACTAATGCATATGCCTCATGCACCCAATTGACATATTCCACACTAGTTGTATCACTTATAGATTGAGCGTCTTCCCACTAAATAATGCCTTCTTTTATTGGATGCACAACCTCAGGGTCTCTGATTATGTGCACATATATTTTTTCTAGGTCTTCTTCTCCCAAGGGCTCAGTATAGGGCGCTAACTTTCCATCCGTTAAAGGAATGATAACATGTTCCTCCTTGTTCTCAAAACTTATATACCCCTTATTAAAACGTAAGTCAACATTGTTCTTATAACACCAGGGGCACCCAAGTAACGTTGGAAATTTGTCTTCCTTAGCAAGCACCAAGACTTCAAAGTCTCTAGTGAATTTTTCCTCTGGTAGTGATAACAACATCCTTTAAGACACCAATGGGCATTTCCTTTGTCTTATTATCCATATACAACACATTTGAATATGGTTGTAATGGGGGACTTCCCATTTGATTCCATGTGTCCAAGGTGAGAACATTAACTTTCATGCCCGTGTCAATCAAAATATTACTTAGGAGCCATCCATCAACAACTGAATTCAAGGTAATCTCCTTATCATAGTCAATGTTGTGAGGAGGTAGATTAGCATGCAAAACCTTCCTCTTGTGCTCTCCTCCGCTTGTACTTTTCCTCTCAGCCACTCTCCTAATAGAGGGATGATATTCTCTTGTCTCAGCATCCTGCATACCTCCCTAACTTCATCCAGATCCTTCTGTGGAGCCTCAATGCTCTTCTTTTTCTCTAACTATCATGACTACTCCTTCAAGAACTAGATCTCTCCTTGTAGGCTTTGAATAACATCCATGGTTTCCTAATAAAATTCCTTTTGATGCGTAGGGTCCAGATAATTCCCATGTACCACTTCTTCTCTTGTAATTAGTGGTCTCTACTTTGGTATCTCCTAGTGCACACAACATCAGCTCATGTTGTCACCAAGTATAGGTTCTAACTCTAACTCACGTGCCACCCTTGCATCCATTGTGGATCATCTCTCTTCACACTTACCATCCCGACGCCTTTATCCTTTGGTGCTTCGGCTCATGTGTTTAAACAATTTTAGGAATTCCTCATACTTGTGCTTTTTCCCACACCAAGATCACTACAAAAAATCAAGACACTCACGCTTGTAATATTCTGTAGATCCACAGTTATAGCAGGTTCCATGAGGGAATTCACTCCTTCCACCCCTATGATTTCCATGACCTCTAAATCCTCCTCGAAAGCCTCTACCTCGACCTCCTCCATCTGCACACCCTTCATAATGATGACCCTCATCCTTGGAACTACTACCAAACACTAGCATGGTGCACCCTAGTGTCAATGGCATCATGTATCTAGTCAATCAATCTATAATCCTTCATGTCATGAGTAGTAGAGGTGTAAATCTTGCAAAATCAAAATACATTCTTTAGATCATGCACTGTGAACATACACCTACTTGCATCATGATCTCTGTGGAAAATCTCACAGTCCACCGATATGGCACAAACCGACCTTCGTGGGAAACTATCCTTTGTATGACCCTCTACTTCACAATCCATACACCATAACCCGTTGCAAGTCTCATGAGCCAAGTTTGTAGAAAATTTCTCCAGTTGCTTTTCCATTGCAGCAATTTGGGCTTCTAGGAATGGACTAACTCTTGTATCAATGCTTCCTACTGCCTTAGTGTGTAATGCAACCTCCAAGGCCTCACGTGGTTCTTTGAAACTCTTATGTGAAATCACCCTCCTAAACGATGTGATTAGTCCTCTGACAAGCCACTAAACATGTTGCGAAGGATGAATGTCATAAGATAACTTAGATAGAAGAGTCTTGAAATGTACGTCATACTCCTGCACACTCTTCATCATTCCTTGTTGAATCTCCTTCAACGCATTGATTCTTTTATGTTCAAACTCAAGTATGTGGAACTCCGCCAAAAAGGCATTACGCAACACAATGTAATCCACCATTTTCTGGTGTGGATCATATTTATGGTACCATCTATGCACATGCCCTTACAATGTGGTTACAAACTAACTTTATTTCCACTCCGAGGCAGTGATTCCCTTCACGTGCCATAGTAACTCACACTTGTGTACATGTTTTATAACATCCTCAATGCCCTTGTAATTAGGTAAGTGGAGTGACATCTCATAAAACACTTATTGATGGTGTTGTGGACCTTGTCCACCAGATCTAGGACCTTGATTCCCTCCGGTGTTGCCTCCACCACCAGACCCACTAGATCTACTAGCTCCTATCCCTATGGATCCACCTAATCCTCCACTCATAGTAGTAAAGGGCCCTAAAGCGATTGTTCCTTGCTCGACCCACCGTCGCGCTAAACTATGCGCTGATAGTCTATGCTACCGAGCCACTCCCAGATGTGTTTCCCATGCCACTTCCAAATGTGATACTCAAACCTTTTGAACCCACACTTTTCCCAAATAATGTGCCATAAAAATACCCCAAACATAGGAAATGACTATGCAACCATAGATGTACCAAATGAAAAATTATACCTCCTAGTGTCACTCACTACCAATACCAATAACAACTATATTATCAAAACTTATCTCACAAACTGGAAAACTAAGTGCAAGGTTCTGGTTGTCATGTGGGTTAAGATGCACACATATGGATCTCATCCTTTCTTCATATGATGAGCTCTCTCCAAAAGCCGAGGGGGTTTCTCTTCCATGCTTTCCAAGATGGGATAGCTCGATCGCTCAGTTCCACATCCTCTCGCACGAACTCAATCCTTCCCACAATGTCTACCTCCATAAATCCATAACTCATGTAGTTTTGCTATCTTACCAACTCCATCTCTTGAGCTTCATTATACTTGAGTCTCCTCTCCTCTCTCTCCATTTCCACCGTAAGGTCTGTCATCCTCTACCACGCCAGCTTCCACACCCCATGCCTAGCATGAGTTTAGCCAGCCATGGAAAAGGCTTCCAAACTCAAAGTAATGACCAAGATCTTGATAGCCATTGAATAGCACAAAATAACGATCCTCGAGGAACCCTTAATAACTCAAACTCAGAATCTCTAGGAAAGAATACGTAAAAATAACGTATTCCAGGTATAACTAGTCGGCACTCTACTCCTCCAATGATCAACAACACGGGTCCATGTTAGATCAACATCCTGCAGCCTCTAATATTCCTCTTGGGTCCAAACATGAGATCTATAGTACCAAATTTTTTCTTGATGCATATATAAGCCGAGAGCCATTCATACAACTCTACTTGGGAAACAAAAAAAGAATATCATATAGAATTTGTGATACTGTGTTATTCTCCACCCATTTTTCATCCATCAAACTCAAATCCAATATTGAACCTCTTAGAAAACTCATCCTCATTGTTTTTTAGCCAAGATTCCACGTTGTCCAAGGTCAAGCACTCTGTCATCACACCCCATTCTCACAAATTTTTTGAAAAGAGGTCTCGATAATGGAACCAAAATGTAGTCATTTCTTCATATACCTTATTTCTACCCCAAGTGTGTCACCTATCACCCAGTGTGCATTGGGTGCTCACCTGAGGTGTGTGTGGGTATCGAGCCCCTCCTTTATGTGAGCTTCATGAGAATGATCTGCCATTGGTGGAGAATGAGTTGTAAGAATGGAAATATAGACATTCACTCAAAAACAGAAGATACAGATAACAAATCCATGCACATATGCATCATAAATGGAAATGAACATTGTAAATAAACATAATGAAACTAGATCTGACTCAAAATAATATGAAGAACATAAGGGTTTACACTTTTGAGCATGAATAACCAAAATCACACATCATATATTGATTTATAAACATTTATAATGGCTCCATTACATCATAAGGGTCATACAAACTGAATACATCAAGGGATATTATGTTAAACCCTACAAAAAAACTCTACAAATAGAGAGTTCTTAGCTATTCTACCTATTACAACCCTTGTTCATACCCATATCCCTACCTAATATGCTTAAAAACATTCTTGCAAGTATTTCTATAACACCTTATTACTACTTAAAACCCTCCTTAACCCTTCATTTCCCCAACACTTCATTCTCACCCTCTTCTCCTCTCCTTCATTTTAGACCCAAGCACTCCTTTAAATAGGATCTGGATGCACCACCTTGGTTTCCTTCATGAATAGATCACATGCCAAGTGGAAGTGTGGTCCTCGATGGTTGAATGCCTATGTCAACTTGCAAATGCCTCCACTACATGTAATGATCATCCTTGGGAATATTCCTTACGTGGAATATTATTTTCTTGACCTCCAAGGCTCTATCTGACACCTTATCCATTCAACATGCCTACTCGTGGATTTTCACGTGTTTCTCCTATGACTCCTTCAAAATATGGATAAGTCCCTAAACCTTCCTACTCCCACGCATGCCAACCTCTTCTACTACATACCTTTCCCTTGCACATTTTTTTCCTGAGTGCCTTCCTTCTTTATTGCCTCCCACGCACACTAACTTCTTCCTTGGGACTTAGTCAATTTCATGGCCCAAAATAGGTAGAAGCATTAGAAAACAAAGTGTTGACTATTGATCTAAAAACTTTACCAAAGACGAGGGATTTTAGCATGGCAAGGATGAAATTCCATTTAATACGGTCATAATACTTCTCAAAATCAATTTTAAGGAAAAGAGGCCACTTTGTGAAGAGATACGAGCCCATTCCATGCCTTCCCAAACTATAATAATATTATCCAAAATGTACTGGCCTTTCACAAAACTAGTTTGTTCAGAATGAATAATTTTGGGCAAAAGATCAACAATGTGAAGAGCCAATGCCTTGGCAAGAATTTTATAGGAGACATTCCGCAGGTGATGGGCCACCAATTATTAATCAACTCATAGTTACCATCTTTGGGGATGAACTTTATGTTTCCTTGATTAATGAAACCCCAAGAGATTGATTATGGAGAGGTTCATTGTAGACCCAAAACAGATCAGGTCCAACAAAAGACCATGTCACTTTGTAGAACTCACACTAGGAAAACCATCCAGACACGCGACTTGTAACCACAAGATAAATTAAGGTTGCATGAAGCTCTTCCAAATTAAGAGGGCGTCACAGGAGCACGATCTCTGGGAAAAAATTTACCGTACACCGAATCAACACATCTCTGCAAGGCATCAGCTCACTCAACGAAGTCCTCTAAGCTTGAAAAACTAGACGATAATGCTTGACAAAAGTATGAGTGATCTCTGGAAGCTTTGTGAGCTATTGGTGTGAATCATAAATAAATTTGATGTGTTGATGAGCATACTTGGCCTGAGGGATTTGAATAAGCTTTTAGAGGCTTTTTCTCCCACCCAAAGTTAATGGAGTCTCGAATGGATCCAATCACCACGAGCTAGATGAGATTCAATGAGCTTGAGCTTATGCTAAATATCAAAGACTTGGAGTTGAAGATGAGTGTCAAAAGGATTGTTCTTGAGAAGTAGAGAAATCCTTCGAATTCTTTATGCAGAGCCAAATTGGCTCACTTACGAACATGGGCCACTTGTTTACCGAACTATTAGAGGAACCGAGTGGTGCGCTGAATTTTTGTCTCTCACCAAGAAATCTAAATGGCGTGAAGAATGACGGATGTGGCGCCATGTTCCAAATTTTGGAAATGAGTGGGACCACTCCAGGATGACTCAATAGAGAGACATTAAGATAGAATTGATTATTGGGCACCTTGGGAGGGGCCCCTGCCAAATAACCTTAAATGTGATCAAATGGTGATCTGAAAAAATCAATCGCACCACACCTTGACTACAGAGTAGCTTTACGTGTCAAAATCAAAGAAAGGTTGTTGTGAAAGAAGTGCACAATTGAGTCTTTTTAAAACCTGATCATATCCTTCTTGAAGGTTGGTCCAAGTATACTAAGCTTAGGATTTAAATTATTTCCGTCCTTTGAGAAAAGGATCAGAAATACCCCAAGTTCTTTTAAATTAATAGCAAGCCTCATGCTCACCAATAAACCAGTGCATAGGAAGGGTGCCACATTTATCATCCGAGTGCTCCACCATATTAAAGTCACCACACACCACCCAATAAGAAAACAATAAGTTATCACCTAACCATTTCCATAAATTTGTTCTTTTGATTCCATCATTAGGGCATAAACATTAAGAATACCAAAATAAAGATCATTAATACTCATAATCACCCAAATAGCCCTATTACTAGGATCCTGGCCCGAGGTAGTGATTAATGCCAAAAATTTGGCACAATGGAAATGCTAGCACCACCTCTACCATCAATATGCTACGTGTGAAAATGTATAAAATTTGGGGCAATGCAAGTTAGAGTATTCTGAAGAAAAAAACTAGAAATTTTAATTTCCTATAAACAAATAATATCTAACCTATCAATAAATTCCTCTCGAAAGGGCTCATTTTGTTGTTGCAAAAATGTTGTCTACTGAGTTTCTGGTCTCCCATCCTCCTAGCTCGATTCCCCTTTGACATGAGCTCATGAAAATCGGACATGTCAAGTTCTCCTTTCTCTCGTCCACCGCCACCACTCCATCCTCCCCATGCCGAGCCTGTGATTCTTCTCCCGTTCCCCTTTCGATGCTCCCACCCCCACTTGAAACCTCGCGGAGACCGGTTAAATTAGAAGCTTATCCTCGAGACCCTCAAGTGAGAAGGGTTCTCATGAATTTGAAATTGCTCATGACCTCCATTATCAGCTCCCCACCAGGCGTGCATGTGAAAGCCTCTAAAAGGCCGGAAGCCTTAGAGGCGTATATGAAATTGTTAAAGGATGAAGATAAAAACTTGACAAAACATAAAGGAAAGAGGAAGAAGGAGGAGGAGGAGGATGTGGATGAAGAGCCAAATTGAAGATATTTATAAGAAATTGCACTCCTTGGACTCTCGCTTAGGGAAGGCCAAGACTAGGCATGATTACAACATTGCCATCTTTAGGGTGATTGAGGAATTTATTGAACAACACGTCGAAGTGTCTCCAACCTAAGCGGAGTGCCAAAGAACTCTTTGGGGCACCGATAAAGAAGAAGACCTTGGAGTAGCTAGACTTCTAATGGCTCATATGACTACTTTGGGTATGTTTAATCTTGTAAGAATATCAAAACCATCAAGACAAAGCTACTTGAGAAGTAGGCAGGTTGATCCAACCACATTTTGTTGTTTTTTTTCAGATCCTTTACTACTTTTTGCATGGTAGCTGTTTTTAGCTACTTTGAACATCATTGTTGGGATTCCGATCCTTTTCACTCTGGTTCTCTTGCCTATCCCGCTTTTAGGCCTTCTTTTCAGTTCAAGGGTATAGTCCTTTCAAAAACTATTTGCCAATAATAAAAAAAAAAATAAGTTGAAAGATAAACAAAAATAGAATTTTTATGAGGGCTTGAAAACATTCCATGACATGAAATTCATGAAAAATCAAACATATCAAATTCCCCCAGCTTGAATATCCTCAATGTGGAAAAATTGTTGGCAAGAAGAAGTTGGTCTGAATCAGAATGCTCAACATGAATGGAGCGACATTTGGCCCCATTATCTCCCCACACACCATGTGAAACCTCTCGGGTGTATTGTGTGAGCATCGCAGAGGAAGAGAGGTTGATGTAAAATTCCCAATATTCTCATGTGGACTAAGTAACCTAGCTCTGTGAGGGCTTGGAAGGAATGGAAACGACGGGAAGGGTGGCTCCACTCTCATCGTAATACAAAGGGGAAGAGGTGGACAGAGAACCAACCACATTCCAGTCATCAACCGGAGGCTCAACTTTGGGCTTAGAAATGACATGTTACGTTGGTGTTGGCTTAGAGCGGGCCAAAAATGGGCAGTCTAAATGCAATGGTCTCAAAAAAAATAGGTGTTGGGGAGGTTAAAATAAACCACCTTTTGAGAGATACGTAGGGACCCAACTTAAATATCCAGATTCCCACATATATTTTGTAAGTTCCACTTTGACACAAACACGCTTTTCGGGATGAACGAAAAAGAAACACTCATGTTCATGGAAAATCACTATGCCAACGGGTTTCACAATCTCTAGTAGAAAGGACCAGAGATGAATGGGAAGCCTAGAAGCTCAATAAAAACTAGGATTTTTAACGATACTTGGCTACTAAAGGATTAAAATCTTGTTGCCATAAAATCACAAGCAAGGTATAAGTACCAACATGCAACTTTAAGCAAAAGGGCTTGGAGCTGTGAAGGCTCATGAAAGGAAAATAGATAAAACCCCTTAGTGAGGTTACAAACACCTAAAACTAGGATACTTTGTTAGACTCCTAATGGTTTTTCATATAGTTTTCTAGGTAGGCTTCAGATGGAATACAGCCATAGAAATAAGCAATAAGACAATGGTTTTGATACCACTTGACCACAGGATCTAAACATTCATAAGAAATTATAACATCTGGGGATTCAAAGTCCATACCTCTCGTAGACCTTCGGCACAAACTTCCTCATGTGCTTGAGAGCCATTTCCACCAGTTGCTATAGTCATTGCAAAGGGAGGAGAGTTGGCCATTTATAATCTCTACACTGCCTTAGTGGCGGGAAAATAGTCAGAAAACACTATGATATGACCAGGGGAGACATATTAAAAAATTTAGACGCACAATTTCGTAAAGTGTGTGGCAAGTGAAAGCATGAAAAATCTATAACAAATCCAAAGTCTATTAAAATTCATGTTTTAGTATTTATTATTTTTATGCACTTCTCATGCTTATGCAAAAAGACAAGTGGGTTTGTAGCTTTTGAGGCTCATATTTTCATGTCTAAGAGATGTAAGTATATGCACAGTTATATTCCTTTTATACTATGAAGTGTTTACTCTCTCACACATACCTCAAAGTAAGGAAAATTTTAAATACCTAAACATGGCCTTGAGACAGATTATTGATTATTTCAATTATTTTTAATATGTTTTTAATATATTATACATTCAGATTAAGTGTTATTGATGTGTTTTTTAATCTATTAATGAATTTTTCCCATCTTTGTATATCTTGAGAAATATTTCTTCTATCTCCTTTGCTTCCTAGCCTCTGTGTTAGGAACACACACGGATCCTTTTGTCGGTCTTCGATGATTTAAGGTGCACTCATCCCCTTCTTTCTACATATTTCACTTTTAATTATTAAAGGCTGGTTTGTGCACCAATAAGGTCCTAATTATAACTTAATTCTATAAATACATAATATTGTAGTTAATTTAGGAAATAATAAAATTTAAATACTCATAGAGAAATCATAACCAGATCAAGAGAGATCAAGCAATCATTAGATAATTCATCACTATTTGAGCTATCATTATATTTTAGAGCATGACTATAACCATAATCGAAATCAATTCCATCTACGCAATTTCCTTCATGAAATATATTATTTTTCAGCATCTTTAATATTCACCTAAGGTTTTGATTTCACTTTTTGTGAATTTCTATTTCATTCCCTTTTAAGTTTTTAATGTGTTTCTAATTAACATACATAAAAAGGATGAAATAATGCAACAAGTGGATATTCTAATTTAATTAACTTCCAACATTAATTACATAAATCATAATAATGCTTTTCAAAGTGACTATTGATTTAGCAATTATCAAAAACACAAGCAAGAATTGCACTTAGTTGATTATGTGTGGATCTAGAAGATTCTAAATGATCTAAATGCAAGAACAAGTTGATATGAGATTAGAAATGCTTCGTTATGGAAATTGACACCTAAAACTCAACTTGGTCAAAACCGTACAACTAAGTCAAGAGTGTTTATAGGTCTTGATTGTTCTATAGTATTGGAACTTCTTGAAAATGAATTTCGTTGTGTTTCATTCTTTTTCACTCATATTCGAATGACTCTATAAACTCTACTCAAAACATAGAACCCTTGTAGTACAAGGAGTTCCTACAAAACAAAGTTAGGTGGGTTGAGGGAACTCCTGTGCACTATGAAATCGCCACTACTCCAAAGAGGTCTTAAACCACACATCATTCTCCTATCATGTGATATCTATCATAGTGCAATTAGAACTTTCAACTTGGGTTTCACACTTTCTCAAATACTTGGGAAGGGTCACTTTTCTTGCTTGTAAAGTGAAGATGAAGACTCCTAGACCTGAAAGGATACTTCATACCTATAGAGGTTGTTTCCCTAATGGATGTGCATGAGTTATTTCACTATTTACAGAGCTTAGAGTACCTTTTGTTCTTGCTTTTACATGAGGAGTTCTTAAAGTGCAAGGTTACCAAATGAGGTATGATTTACTTTCTTATATTTTTGGAAGGTTATTATGTTATGAAATGCCAACCAAGAGGGAATATGAGTCCATATTAAGATGATATAATTTAAATTTTTAGTGCTTAAGGTGTCAGGTCAAAATCGTATAGTAGGGTCTATTTGTATAAATGTATAAACCAACCAAAAATAATAGTTTTTATCGGGAGGGAAAAAACATGTTTTGACTTCATGGGTTAGAGGATGGATGTTTCTAGAGGTTTTTTTATGTTTTTAATCTTTAGAAACCGATGAAAAAATGTGTTCAAGGATAATAAAGTAATCGAATAGCTATCATGGTGTGATAAGAAATAGTAAGGAGAGTGCATTTGTACATGAATGTGTGTAATGTCAAGGTCAACGATGTCGAAGGATAGATTACCAAATTTAAATGTCTACATTTTCCCCCTTTAAGTATGAAATGAAATTGCATGCTTAAAGGAGGATATACCTAAGTTTGTAGATACACTTTGCCTTTGCTTGCAATGAATTTTTTTCAATGTCTCATTGTGTTGGTGTTGGCACACTCCAAAATGAAACATGCAACATAGAGTGTAGTCAATGCCTAAGATAGGAAATAGGAATTTAACTCAAACAAAAAAATGTGCAACAAAAATGCTAAAAGAGACGCAAAACATGAAAAGAATACACCTTTTTTTTACAAAGGGAATGTGTTCTCATTCTTATACCTTGGAGATTCTAGATTTTCTAAACTCTTATGAATTGTTGAGGGTGATCAATTCCTCGGTTTTTACTTGAGGAGAGGTTCATGTATTAGGTGTACCAACCCAAAACACAAATTTCAAAGAAAAGAACCAAAACACCTTGCTAAAGAGGAAGACCATGTATTAAAGTCATTCAAAAAATTTCATATCTTCCCCTTAAGTGCATAGATTTTGTCCATGAAGAACTTAGTTACGTCGCTTATCTTCCATAACCCCATGGACACCACTACAGAAATATATAAGCCCAATTTCATAAATTAGGACACATAACAATAAAGAGAAATAAGTGCCCCTATACTCTTACCATGTGTCATACAACTAAATAGAAATTGAATAAAACGAGTGTATGTTGAAATTTGACCGGAGAAAGAAGACTAATACCTCTAATGTGTCTAAAACTAAAGATGAAACTCGAGTACCTTGGAGAAAGAATGAAATACTTCATGTCCCTTGAATTTGTGTCAAATTGAGTGTAAAACCATATGAAAATGTTGTAATAGAGATGAAAAACCTGATAATGTTGAAAAATCTAGAGAAGATTCCCCTGGGAAAAACTATATTGTAGGGTCATAACCATCTATATGGTCCTAACTAGGCTATACATTTTGACCTTCTCAAGATTTTGGTATTTTTGTGCCCGATTTTGATTCCAATTCATTTTTTCATGCCCCCGCATATGTTTTTACCTGAAGGATGATTTATTTTTACTAAATGTTTGGCCCCTATTTTGAGGCATGTGTGATGAAGAATTTGAGCGCATCTCAAATGTCAAAGATGTATACTCATAGCGGAGTATGTAAAAATCTATATATAACCTCGAAATGACTGATGTGGTGGCCACCAAGAAAATTTGTACCTCTGAGGGGGATGTGCATGGTAGAAACCATGGCACAAAATAATAGCAACAACAATAAGAAGCATGATAACAAGAACAATGTAAATGCAACAAAACAAAAATAACATCAATTTTTGTTAGTAGAAGATAAGTACATATAATGTAGAAATAAGTTTAAATAAAACAATGTCATACAAAAGGAAAAAATACTTGCAGACATGGGATACCCATGATGTCACAAAACAATCAAGCTCGTGAGCCTGCAAACAAGATATGCATAACCACACACAAGGAATATTATCATAAACATGGGACACCCACGATGTTACAAGACAAACTAGGCCTTCAGACCATAATTAGAGTAGAAAACAAGCATACACATACACATAACTAGCAAGTATACATGAAAAATAAGTGTATCCAAATGTGATGAATGAAGAGTGTATGATTAAAAAGTTATAAATCATTGTAAGCATTGCACAAAACACATGTGTTAGTCTTGTTAGTCTAAAATATAACAAATACATAATATAGATAGCTAACCAAGCGTAATGAGGAAAGAAATGAACCGTAATGAAAATGGCACATAGATGTAGGATGTAAAAGTAGATGCCCTAAGAGGTTAGAATTTTAGGTAAAGGGTAGACCATGGATGTCCTACATCATGCTCAATATACCATGTGAATTCATATGTGTATAGAAAAATTCAATCTAGGAATGGAAGAAATAAACAACTAAAGTTGGGAAGAAATATTTCCCCAATGTGTGTTATAAATTGAGGTTCAAACCATGCCCTAATTTTGTCAAGTTTATAAATAGAGTGCATCATTAGAAATATTTTTTATTGATATTGAGTTAGTGTTGTGCCTTCCTTGTTAGAAGAGATAGCTTGTGGTGACTTGGGATAATATTAACAACATTAATCATGTGCAAAATGACCTTTGAAAGTACATGGGCGAATGCATGGAAACCTATTCTTAGATAAGAAGGACGGGAGATCCAAATATTCCCTCGAATATTGTAGATATCATATGGTGGTGTATATAGACGTTATTGGGTACAAGAAATATTGCCTTCTCAATAGCATGTCATGAGTGAGAATGTAATGATATATGCGCATGAATGGGTGCAATTTAGATATGTAACATACTCATGAGTTATAACATAAGTATTTATCAAGATGATGAGAAGGTGGATTCATTAGGGGTGTTATATTTTTCCATTTGTGTATCTTTATGCTCTATAACTAGACGTTGAGAAATATGTAAAGCTTCTAATGAAATATCCTCTTCTTCATCGAAGAGATCAAGATTGTGCATTCTCACTAGGGTTTTTATAGGAACTACTATGAATGTTTCACCCGTGAAGACATTTTATAAACATGTTAGGATTTAAACGATAGTTTCCCATACTTGTAGAGATCCATAAATTATCATAAGTCGTTGATAAATGTTTTCATGTTATTAATAAGTGTAGACCATTTATATTGTGGTTGTAATCAATATTGATAAGTAGAGAATCTATTATATTCCCTGTGGAGAAAGATATATATACGCGAGAGAATCGGTTAGCATATCAATTTATTCATCGTGTATCAGATCACAATCATCAAATCAGTTATTATCTTTATGGACATGTATCCTTCGATAAGACGGTGCTAACATTGATATTTTCCTTTGTATACTCTTTATGTTATGAGGCCATGTGTGATTGGTTATGCTTAATTGGTATTTCTTCCATTATTGTTTACACGTAGGGATTATTTTATTCATGTATTGACGGTGGATATACCAAAGGTGGCATCTTGTTCAAATCCTTTGTGTGATGAGATGACTCTTTTTATATGCCCAGAGGTGTATTAGTCAATTTTGGGCAACCCAATTATCATCTTTATGCACAAGGATCCATGTTGGTAATATGGTGTTAGCCTTGAGATTTTTATTTTTTGTTCTTTGTGTTCCAGGATATTTTTAATTGGTTATGGTCAATTGGTATTTATGTCATTGTTGTTTACACAATAGGATTATTTTCTTCATGTATTAATGTTGGATCTACCAAAGGTGGTATCGTGTTCAAATCCTCTATATGATGAGATGACTCATGTTGTATGTCTAGAGGTGTATCAGTTAGTATTGGAGTATTTTCATTAGAGATATGAGCTATATATTTTGGTTTCCATTGATATTTACAAATTGGAGATGAAGGTGTAGTAAAAAATCCTTTACGCTCAAGTTGTTGGATTCTTCATTGTAAAGCATAACAATCATTATCATGATGTCCATTAAGTCTATGATAATTACAAAATGGTTGACCTTTGATTCTTTTAAGCTGATAGTATGGATAGTAATGAGTAGGTAAAAAAGTGATTAAACATTTATCAAGTAACTCAAATAGGATATCATGTTGTGTAGCATTCTTGGAAAATCAAAGAGGTTGATCTCATGGAACATACACATTATTGCCTCTATATACAATGTTACCCTCATTTGTATGAGCACATGTAGTAGACATAAAACTTGTATCATATTTCAGATATTTGGCTTCAAACATATCTTGAAAATCCTAATGTAGAGCTTTAATGGACTCTAACATAGCCCTATGAAATGTGTCATCATGGTTAATGGAAGAATTTGAAATACAACTCAAAATTGAATAAACATGGGAAGGTGTCGTATTGTTAGGGAGCTTGATTATATGCACTAGGTTTGTGAGAGTATCTCTACATGTGGGTGTCCTTGAATTAAATTATACAAAGAGACTTGATGAATGGTGGCATGGGCCACGATGCATAAGAGAGATTGAAGACTAGAAGTAAAGAAAAACCCTAAGGTCACTAGGTTAAGGCTACGATGTTCGATTAAAGAACGTTGGGTCACAAAATTATTTCACTTTTTTAATTCCTATTTCATTCCCTTTTAAGTTTTTAAATGTGTTTCTAATTAACATACATAAAAAGGATGAAATAATGCAACATGTGGATATTCTGAGTTAATTAACTATCAATATTAATTGCACAAATTAGAGTAACACTTTTCAAAGTGAATTTCGATCTAGAAACTATCAAAAACATAAGGGAGAATTTCATTTAGTTTATTTTGTGTGGATATGAGATATTTTAAGTGATCCAATGCAAGAATAGGTTGATCTAATACTGGAAATTCTTTGTTACAAAAATCGGCACTTGAAATCGAAGCTAGTCAAAATCATACAACAAGGTCAAGAGCATTTATACATGCATGACCTTTTATACGGTTTGGACCTACTTGGAAATTAATGTCACTATGTGTGGTCTTCTTCACTCACCTTTATAATGAATCTATAAACTATTCTCAAACCCTAGATCCCTTGTAGTGCAAGAAGGAGTTCCTGTAAAACAAAGTTAGGTGGGTTGGGGGCACCCCTATCCACTGTCGACATCACCACTAATCCTAAGATATATTAAACCACACTTCATTATCCTAACATGTGATATCTATCAAAGTGCAATTAGAACTCAACAATAGTGCTTTGATAATGCTTCAACTTGAGTTACACACTTGCTCAAATACTTGGGAAGATCTTCAATTTTCTTTCTTGTGGAGAGAAGATAGAGACTCTTACACTGGAAGGAAACTTCCAACCTATAGATGGTGTTTCCTAATTGATTTGCATGAGTTATTTCATAGTTTAGGAGTTTGGTGTGAATTTTGTGCTTAATTTTACATGAGGAGTTCTTAAAGTACTGTGGTTACCAAATGATGTATGATTTGCTTATTTATATATTCTTTTGAAGGATATTATGTTGTAAAATTATGACCAAGGGGTATATTAGTCCATATGAAGACGATGGAATTGAAATTTTTAGTGTTCAAGGTGTCATTCTAAAACCATACGATAGGGTCGATTTCTAGAATTGTATAAACCAACTGAAAATGATGGTTTTGACCAAGAGGAAAAAGCATGTTTTGACTTCATGGGTCAAAGGGTGGATATTTCTATTGGTATTTTATGTTGTTAAACTTTAGAAACCAACACAAAAATGTGTACAAGGATAAGAAAGTTAATCAAAGATCTATCAAGGTGTGTTAAGAATGGGTGAGGAGAGTGCATTTATACATGTAAGAGTGCAATGTTAAGATCAAGACCTTTGTCAAAGGATAGATCATTAAATTTAAGTGTCCACAAATTCTAATAAATCGTAAACCACCCATTGAACATGGACCCCTAAACTCATCTTTGTTCCTTAATACTCTATTGCATAATGGTTTTCAAACCCCAATGGTAAAGTCTCTCTCAAGCTATATTCACAAAAGTAAATGGAAAGATTGAGATGATTTTTTATTTTCACTATAACTTTCTATGATAGGGTAAAAATTTAAAAGGTTACTATTAGTTTTTAAAAATACATTTTCAATCAAATTCCAAACATTTTTTATCATATTATTTTGATACATTTCTTCATGTTATCGCTACATGACATTATCTAGCATGCAAATTTTCATTATCAATTTCTTGTATATCTAATAATGTTTTGATCAATTTTTTTAATTTATCGATGATACGCATTGTTTCATGGGATTACCTCACATTGGAAATGTCTTTTTATCATTCCAATTCTTTATATATTTCATACGCTCTTCTTGAATCTTGAGGGGAGAAACCATATTTTATATGTATCATCCTTAAATTACATATTATGTATTATAATCACTTTGTGATGACGAAATTGAATTCTTCTAACTTTATTTTTTGAAGATTCAATTTTTTTTTAAGGTCCATGCATTATAGGGTTTCTAACACCACTCATTTTTGTATCCTTGCCAACAATATGATGTAACATTATAATAATTCAAAGGAGGTAGTTTAATTCAAAATTCATGTTTTGTATTTTTATTAGTATGCACGTGTCATGCTTGTGCAAAAAGGCAAGTGGTTTTACATCTTTCGAGGCTCATATTTTCCTATTTTATGGAACAATATGTACAATCAGATCTGTGTGCTCTCATAGATACCTCAAATAAGGGAAAATGTAGATATCTAAAAATGGCTTTCAAACATTTATTTATTATTCTTTCATGTGCTTTTAGTGTGCTTGTGTGTTTGTTAATTATTCATCCAAATTAAGTGTTAGGTATGTTTTCTTATTTTTCAATAGTTTTTCCTTCTTCTTATATCCCCAAGAATGTTGCTTATATATCTCATGCCTCGTAGTCTTTATGTCACAAGCAATCGTAATTCCTTTTGCTAGTCTTCCATGATGTAGGGTGCACTCATTCCCATCCTTCTATATATTTTGCTTCTAGATGTTAAAGACCGGTTTACGTGCTAATAAGATCCTAATTAGAATTTAGTTCTCTAAATACACAAGGTTTTAACTCATTTAGGAAATAAGAAAAATCATATACATAGAGAAATCATAACACTATAGTGCACTCATTCCCTTTTTTTATATTTTTGCTTCTATTTGTTAAAGGTCATTTTGTGTGCCAATAAGGTCTTAATTAGAATTTAATTCTCTAAATATAAAGGGTTGTAGTTAATTTAGGAAATAAAAAAATCAAATACTCATAGAGAAATCATAACTAGACTCGAAATCAAACCATTATTAAAGAAGGTATCATTAAATTCGAGATATCATTTTATTTTGGAGCATGATTGCAGCCTTAATCGAAATCAATTTCATCTATGCAATTTCCTTCATGCATATCCAAATTAAAGGTTAGGAGTGCCCTAGGCAATAATTAAAGTGGACACCCTTCTTATAATTTTAGTTAATATTTTTTCCCCATCAAATAAATAAATAAAATCTATGTACATTATCATATTTTAAAATTTTCATAAGAATCATAATAAATCACTAATTTAGAAAAATTAAAATACAAAAAGAATATAAATATCCTATAAAATTATCAAATAAGGACAAGTAATAATCTATGGATAGAGAGAATTAATCATAGGAGCTGCTCATAATGCCATAAAAACAATTTTTATACAAGGTTGGTTACTCATCTTATTTACCAATATCAAGAGGTGATGGGTCTCAAAATTGAACAAAGCACTTTTTTTTCCTACAAAGAAATAAAAAGTCCTAGGTAGTTCCCATGGTTCTTTTGAAGAGTGAAGAGTGGTATCTGGACCAAGCCTACTAATTACTCCATAAAAAAGAGACATTTCCCTCAAAACATTGGGAATAGAGAATAAAATTATTTTTTCTTTCAAGTATACTTGCCTTACTAGTTACACCAGTGACATTATGAAAAGTACATGAACCTTTTCTGATTAAAAAATACACACCTAAATTATCTAGAGCTACATTAGAGAGTGAGTAACAATACTAACAATATCATATGAGATTAAAAATATGCATATTTTTTTAATTGCAAAAATATTATAGTACCTTTTATGTGTATGTGTGAAATTTATGTCACTTTATAATAATATCAATAAAAGGGTTAATTAATATTGACTTTAGGGAAAAAAATTAATGTTAAGTTCTAATAAAATCTAAAAAGTAATGAAAATCTTTAGATTTTGTCGCCCTTTAATGTCGGCACCTCTGGCGGTTGCTTAGTTTGCCTAAGGCTTAATCCCCCTTGCCTTCATGCAATTTATTATTTAATGACATCTTTAATTTGCACCAAAAGGTGTAGCAAATTAGAAGTTTTCCATTGAACATGGACCCCTCAATTCACTTTTTCCTTAACACACTTTGGTGTAGAAAGAATCAAATCTTATAGGTATATAGGTTTCACAAACCACACACTAGAGAGGAAATGTAAAAAAATAGACAAACACAATTGGTTACTTTTAAATGTTTTATCGTACATTTGAAACACTCTCGAGTGTATATTGGAAGCGCCCCAATGCACCCCCAACACTCCTCATATCATATCCAAATTTCTAAACAAAATTACAGATAATTTTGATAGCATATTTTCAATCTTATGTTCAAAAGACATATTTCTAACAAAAATATATTGAAAAATATAGCTCCATATCCTATGTATTGACATTCCAATTTTTGTTTGGAGGGACATTTTTTTCCAAAAAGGAGTTCTTTAATATTATAAAGTGGGAGAGCTACCTATCTTAAAATAAACTTGTTTTTACAATTAAAAAAATGATATTTTTTAAAGAAAAGTGAAAGCCAAATAATGATAATTAGTGGGGTTGTAATAATGTGATTATAAGGACCTTTATATTAGCTTTGATACTTTTAGGTAGTTCCCACGGGTAGAAGATATTCATATCTTTAAAGGACACTAAAGGAGAACAACTCTCCTCTTAGTGGGCATCTTTATATCTTTATGATGTTACTATTGCTTTCTATGACCTAGAAATTGTAAGGCACGGAACTTTTTACTTTAAATCTTTTCGAGTGTTCATCCATGGGATTTTACTCGATGATGATCTTAAATTTAATAATATGGCTCACTTTCATCAATCCATATTCAATCTTCAAAATATTAAATGAATTAAGGCTTTCTTTATTAGATCATTTAAAATTGTTAATGCTCGGTTAGGGGTTAATTTGATGGTTGTTCATTATATAATTTTTTTATAATACTTTATATGCTTATATATAGTCAAAAATTATATTTATAAATTGATTGGTTTGATTAAGTTTAAAATTAAGAATTTATTTTAAAGAATGAAATATTAAAAATAAAATACATTTTTTTATAAGATTACATCTAAAAAATATATTTTTATTCTATATGGTCTATATGGCCATAAAAAAATAAATCATTTTTTAAAAAGAAGTTTAATGTTAGAACTTTACATGAAGTTATCTATATCTCAATTTGATAATCATTTATACGTTGGTGTTTTATAAACACATTATCAAATTGACATATTTAAAAATCTCTCATATATATATATATATATATATATATATATATATAAGTAAATGAAAAATTATAATTTGATTAAGTTTAAAAATTAAGAATTTATTTTAAAAAATGAAATATTAAAAAAATGAAAAACATCTTTTATATATATACATATACATATATATAATATTACTATATATATACAATTAAAAAATTTATTTAGCTTAGACAAATATACATGACCATCAAATTTAAACCAAAAAATTCACCCAACTCAATTCTATGTGCCCATCAAATTTAACCTTAAAGTGAGTTTATAAAATAAAAATCACATGAGAACCCCTTTATGAAGAAGACATATAAGTGTGATATAGAGATCATTGCCCTTTGTTTCTTTATCTAAAATATATCTTCTTTGGTATGTGAGATGTACGAATCAATTGATTGGCAATCTCCCATGAATGATTTTGGATGTAAATGATTTGAGGTTTTTACAAGCCCACAACATCCTTTTTGCATGAGACCATGGCCTACAAAAGAGCCTTTCAAATGTGCCATCATTTTTACATATTAGTTGGCACACAATACAATTTGCAAGACTACACAAAGAGACATCATTGCTCTTTCTTTAATGTGATGAACCCTAAAATCAAGAATAGCTTTTGAAGCTCTTTTTTATGTTTCAAATTTTTACCACCACTAAAAGTTTTGACTAGAAAACCGAGTAAAGGAGTCTCCTAACATGGGTTCCACTTCTCTTGAGGATAAAAACACCTTTGTTTTCACATGGTATCCATCTTGTTCAAGTGGCCCAAAATGATTAAAAAAATGTACCCCCGGTCCACATAGATACACAATTTTGCCCCACAAACACTTGGCCAAATAAATTATTTCTATCACTTTACATGTTCAAAGTTGAACCACTCATAACATGATGTTTGGTTTTCATTAAAGGAAGTGAGTTTATCTCCCCCACATCAATAATACAAAGTTTCCACCTTAAATTTGTGACACAACTAACTACCGGTCAAAATGTACCTTATATAAGTCTCATATATCTATCAATTAGTCTCTAATGGGTACTAATTGCAACAAAGCTACTTTAATGATTTACCTTTGTGCCTCCACTCTAAATGTGTGGCACAACTTCCTAGAGGTACCGGTAAACGTTGGACATGCATTTTGTGCCATGGATGAATGGATTCTTAATGTTAATATCCAGCACAATTATTCATTAGATATTTTATTAGTTTTAAATGGATGTCAAATAATTATAAATAATTTACAATGATAATGAAATGAGAGGTTTTTAGATGATGTTCTAAAAATATATCTCTCACGATTTATATTTTCTTTGATATATAGATTCATTTATTTTCTTCTTCTAAAAACCTCGCTCAAATTCTTTTGCCTTCACTTTAATTACCAAGAAATCAATTTTCTCCTTCCTAATCTTCATTAGGGAATCAAACTCTAAACCCTCTAAAATGGGGGTTTTTTTTTGGGCATGTATGTTCCACTTATCTTGATTCTTATTGAAGCCCTTTGTATACTCAATATCAAAGACATCATACCAAGTATAATACAATGCTTAATCAACTACGCAAAGTAATGCAATATAATATATCTTTACTATAAATTCCAATGATTCAATGAATGTTTAACATCTCTAACATGCTAGTAAATGTTGAATAATTTTCTTCTTTAATTTTCACTTGAAGACTTCTAGAATGTCTTGATAAAAAAATGAATTCATTTCTAGATAAATCTATCATGCTTAAATGCACAAAGGTGTTTTGTATTTATAGATAAATTAAATTCAAATTTGGATCTTTTTAACGTATACCGACCTCTATGGTCAAAAATGAAAAATATAGAATGAATGTGAGACAAGGTGAAGAAAGAGAGATCCCAATGCAATTTCACTAGGAATGTAAACTCCACATTCCATAAATTGAGGGTCAAAAATTAAGGGAAAGTGAATAAACAAGGTGAGGTGAAAGGTTGGAAGCTATTCTCCCCACAAAATGCATCGCATACATAAAATTGGCCCATAAAAAACACCATAGACACATGCATATGCATGCATGGGTGGGACCAGCAAGCGTGTTGGGTTTTAAAATGGTACTTTAACAAAACCAAAGTCAGGGGACAGCAAGTCCCTCCTCTTTATGGGAGAGGTTCCCTTATTGAAAGCAAGCAACAAAGCTTATATACAAATGTACAACTTTCATCTTAAGGTTGGACCTCTGACATCTTGAAATTTTTTTTTACCAAAATATATTATCAATATAAACGAACGAAAGAACTAAAGAAAGGAAAGAGCGAATATAACAAGATTTCTTTCGGTAAATATAGATAGCAGAGTATAACCATATACATACCGAGCAGAATGATACGAGAACATAATCATTCACAACATAAGATATCATTCCACAGACACAAAGTTCTAGAAATCATATCAATAAGAACACAAAGTTTCTTATCATAGAAAATAAATGATCCACGAATTTTAGGTAAGCAAGAGGGGACAATGGAGGAAGATAGAGAAAAGGGGAAAATCCTTCTGTATTGATTTACTTTCGACTATAATTACACTTCAAAAGTATCAGAGTCCAACATTTGCAATGAGCCAAGCTCTTACATTTATAGATGAAGCGAAAAGAGGAGAAGAAGAGAAGGAATAAAATCTGATTTGGAAACTCAACCACCAACCATCAACGCCCTTGCAAATCTGCCTACAATCTATCAAATCTAGTTTTGCATGTCTTGGCGTGCTGAAGAAAGGAGGATGGAAGATCGAATCAAATTTGATCTAGTCGAAGCAATCCGATCACATATTAATGGTACGAAAGATGTTTTCCATATTTTCACCCAAATCAAGATATCCAGTCGGTTCTCCATGTCTGTTTGGCATGTTGGAGAAGGAAGGATGGAAGATCAGATCAGATCTGGGTAGTTGAAGCAATCGGATCCCGTATTAATGGATTGAAAGACTTGTTCCAGATTTTCACCCATCAAAGCCTGTTGAAAATAATATTTTATGCTTCCATGGCGTAGAGGAGGTTGAGATATTTCCAATGGTACCAAATTTGTCGAATTTTGAGCACTGGAGCGAAATTTATGCTTATTTGAATATTTGAATCGAATCCGTACAAAAATGGCAAAAATGTAATTTTCGCAAAATGGATCCATGGGCCCGAAATTGAAATTGCACCTTTAGCGCAAAAGATGAAAAAGTTCCCCACAACCCTGCAGGGCCTGCAACTTCACTTTTGATGTAGGTCTGACACGTGGCTTTTCTTGAGTGGTAGCAGGTCACGGCTTACTTTATAATTTTACTTCTTTTGGAAACAAGGCTCAAAATCTCAAATTTCTCTAGCCGACCCGCTTCTCTTTGACTTTCAATGTGGGCTCAACATTTGAATTTATCCCTTGGTATGAGTGGGGCCACGAGTTCACTTTATCACTTTACGCCTTTTATGGAAACAAGGCTCAAAATCTCAAAGTTCTCCACCGACCCGCCTTCCCGCTTTGACTTTCGACGCAGCTTAACATTTGACTTTTTCCTTATGGAAACAAAACCAAAATTCCCAAAATGCTTTGATGGCCCACCTTCTCGTTTTTGACTTGAAACATGGCCACATGTCCCTTTGCGGGCCTGTTCTATATTTTTGTTTTTAGCTAAGTCCCTTTTGTTTGGCGGGGCCATATGTCTGACCTTGGACACGTGGAGGCTCAACACACATTTGGGACCTGCCTCCATATTTTGCCTTTGAAGTTGTGCCAAGCTGACACGTGGAGGCTTCCGTAAACCCTTATATACTTAGCCGATTCAACGGCCCTCTGCCCCTTCTTTGACTCTAACCATGTGGCGAGCCCGCGCACACTTGGGGACCCACTCTTGATTCTTCCTTTGAAGTTGCGTCGAAAGAGACACGTGGAGGATCCTGTCGACGCTTGGACTTTTCAACGGTCGGCTCTGTCTTCTTTTCAAACCTGGGACACGTGGAAAGCTAGCACTCATTTGGGGTTTCACCTTTGGCTTTGACCCTTAAAGGTGCATCATTGAGACACGTGGAGACTTCTGTCGGTTCTTTTATACTTAGCCGATTTGGGCTTGCTGCCCATTTGACTTCTGTTGGACCCTAGACACGTGGAGTGTTGGTGCTAGTTCAGGGTCTCTCTTTGGGTTGTGCCTTTGAAGTTACGCCGATGAGGCACGTGGAGAGCTGGCGCATGTTTGGGGAACTGCCTTTGGCTTCAACCCTTGAAGGTGCGCCGATGAGACACGTGGCACCATCCACTGGCCTTAGACTTTTCAATAGCTGATTTAACTTTTGAGGCTCTGACCATGTGGAGGGTTGACGCTCATTTGGGGTCTGTCCCTTGGGTCTCACTTCTGAAGTTGCGCCGATGAGGCACATGGAGGGTTTCACCGACCCTTTTATACTTAGTCGATTAAACGGTTGGCTTTGTCCCTTTTCCGAACCTTGGACACGTGGAGGGCTGGCGCAAGTTCAGAGTCTCCGAGTTTGTGCACCATACCAAAAGTGCGCCGAAGAGACACGTGGCACCTTCCGCAGTCTTTCTATACTTAGCCGATTTGGGCCTCAATTGAACACTACTTTTCTCCACTTTGACTTACAGGCAAGATCAAGAACCATAGAACAAATCTGACACCCTCGAGGCAAGATCTAGACGGGAAGACATAAAGTTTATCAAATCATGCAAACTACAAGATTTTAAATTAACAGTGCAAGATTGAAAATGAGCACTAGCTTCTTCAAAGAACAATTTTTCCTATCTCTCTAGACTTCTCAATGTGCTCAAACATCTCTCAAAGGCACCAACTCAAAATTTTTGAAACTTGACTTTAAAAAAATGAGGGGAATTTTGAGGGTTACAACAACGTGTTAGTAGTCACATCATACTTTTCTTATTTTTTGAATATACCTGATTGAAATTGGATGGTGGCATGTTCCGTGCAAAGAGGCGATTGGTAGGAACCCGAGTTTGTAAAGATCATGTCGCAAGTTCAAATCTGTTGGGCATTTGTATAAACTGTTGAAAAACACGGTGTGGTTGTGTTTTTCAACACAACCAAAATCGTAAATAAAAAACTAACTATTGAAATTCACGCCACGATGATGCACTGGTTAGATTTATGTATGTGGTGCATTTTGTGGGGAGAATAGCCCTCACCAAGGTGATAGTTAAGGTGTGAAAAATTATGAGTGGGGACCACCATAATCTAAGAGACTACACTAATAAAACCATTATTTAAATTGTAAATTAAGGAATATACAAACATTTTGGTAACAATTAATAAATACATAGGTGTCATTTTTATATGTCTACATTTACCCCAATAACATACACATCAAATTAGAGAAGATATTATATAACTATAGAATTATGTGCCCTTAAAGATCCTAAAGCATACTCCAATACACGAGTAATATATTTGTGTGTGTGTATACACACACACAAAGGTGTGTGTCCACATTGGAAAGATCTAACATGAATATGAAATATATAGTGAGTGGAGGGACCTAGAACTGCCTCTGTAGAGTGTCACTAAGAAATCTAGTAAAGGAGACAGGTGTGGAAGTATGCCTAGACACTACAATTAAATTTAGACATTGTCATCGTGACAACGATATCCAAGTCTATTGATTATGTCTAGGAGAATGCTACAAGTCTACAACTTCCTAAGATCATTTGAATGTGTCTGCAATATAGTTTTGAGGTGTTTGTGCTCTATGATTTGATGTAAAAATGCCTTGCAATTTTTCATTTTTCTACACAATGAAATGTATTTGAATCTATTATGGTGGATGCACTCCATCACTACCCCCAATGGATTCAAGCGTTTCACTAGATTCCAATATCCCAAAGGGGGTCAAAATGAGTGTAGGTATTCTTTTTCATATATGAATGTGCCACCATAATAATGTATAATCTATATGTGATTCTTCCTTTGAACTTTAACACTAGGAACCATGTATCTTTGACCTCTTTGTACTTCAAATTTTAGCTCATTGGAATACTCTAGGGTTACTCTTTAAAAAAATTAGATTTGTATATGCCTTAATTGTAATGATCTCCAAGATGCTTAAGAATGTCTTTGGGTGATAAGAGGTGAGGATAACCTATGGGGTCATTTGTATATATAGATGAATTTTCATTAATTAACCATAATAGTTAACCCATGAAACATGTTTATGTTGACCTAATGAAATTGTCCACATTTGATAAATGGTCATTGGAAAATCCATAAAACTCCTAGCGGAGGAGGACACTTTAAACAAAAAAATTGTTTAAGGTTTACAACAATGTCTTAAGGTAGAGAATATGAATTTGTGATTTGGGGAGTTTTTGTCTAGGATTTCTAAGGTGCTCATGTATAGAATGAGTTGATCTTGAATAAGTATGGCTAGTAGATAAATGTGGATAAGATGATGTCTCGCATAAATGAATAGGATGAAAATGTCTTCAAGAGTCAAATATATGTCAATACTTCAATTTTTCCAAAGAGTGCCAAAACTGATTTTCCTATATGTTAAATATCAAATGAATGTCTCTACAAATGTCCTTTTGATCTAATATTGAAATTTCTATATTTAAAGGAAAATCTAAATTATGTAGTCGTAGTAACCTCCATGGTTGTTTACATATGTAATCAAATTGTTCCATTATCATGTGTAAAAATATACAAGGAACTATGTGTAAATTAATGTCTTGTAATAATAAGAAAACTCAAATATATTAACCATTAAAAATATTTAAATTGAAAATCTAACAAAAAAATACATCGAATGATATGTGAACCAAGTTTTCACTTGTTAAAATTGAATAGATAATTTCTTGGGGTGAATATGCCCTAAGAGATATAGCTACTGAACTAGAGATTTGAGGACTGTAAATTCCCTAACTAAAACTGAAATCAATCGTGCTATAAGAGAGTTGGAGAAGTCTCATCCACACTACCCAAGATATCTAAATGACTTAAATTTTAATGGAGAAATGTGATTCATTTGTATCCTATTTTTGGCCAAAAAAGAAAACAAGGTTTTACGGTGATAACAACCTCTACTTATGAGGTTTTGAACCCAGCACCCATATGAAAAGGGAACATCTACTATAAATGGAAATAGAACCAAATTGCCCTTACATCCAGTGCAATGTTTACCATCAATATCAATTTTTTAAAGTTGAATGTGTACACATGGATAAAACCCTTTCCTCGTGTGATTAATTTGTCACTTGATATGAATGTTTCTCCATAAAATGTGAATATAACGCCTCGATATAGATAAAATGTATTCATTAGGTGATCATGTGTCCCTCAAAATCGATAAAATGTTTAAATTTTTCATAAAATGTATCTCAAAATCATATAGAATGTCCAAACGTCTCGATCACATGTCCCTCAATATCATGTAGATTTTCCAAACTTATGATCAAATATCCCTCAAAATCATGAGAAATGATTCCACAAGAACAATCTAACATATATGACCCATATACTTTTTCTTTCAAATTGAAATACTCTTTTTGACATAGTTTAAATTTCGATGCAAGCCCATAGTACACCTCCTTTTGAATGAGGGATGAAGCCTATGAATCACTCACCTCAAAAGCAAGGGTTATGTGCATCATGTGTTACGAAAGATAAATCAAATATCTAGTAGTATAAATTATGTATATAAACATGATAAGATATGGCATTGTATAAAGATTTAATCATTTGCAATTATGTATGAAACATGTAATCTAAAACATTGGCATTTATTTGTTAGTATTATATAATGTATAATCTTTGAAAAATAGCTAAAGATAGATGTTAGTGTCGATAAATATATAAATAAAACATGTAATAGTACTTATGTCCCAATATATTCACGATATAAGTCATGACAACATCGTAGTAATAGAAATAGAATTTGAAAATTATAGCTAGTATTATTTCAAAATCATACTTTATAATCTAAATGATAGAATTCAATGTTCTTTTTAATGATAATATTGTGAATAAAGCTAAAATTGATAATGTTTGCAAATTAGATTATAATCAAGCCACTTTCTTAGATAAATAATATAAGTTTGAAAATATTACACATTTTATTATAAAATTATGGAAAAATCTAAAGAAAGTATACTATATGTTGATCACAGAATTGAAATTAGTTGCAAGTCAAAACAATTATATTCGTACATGAGTAGAGTTGTAATGGGAGTCCCTTGATAATCCCAATGGTTGGAACAAATTTTTCGTCTAGTTGCATCACTCCCTTCTTCAAGGGTTCATACCGAATTCCTAAAGCATCTGTAATTTCTGGGCATGACAGTAGTGCTTGCACCAGATTCTATCATGGAGTTATGTAATAACTTCTTACCTATAATAAGAGTTAAAAAGAAGGGATTAGGCCTTGGTTTACTCACCTCTCCTTGTTGGTTCAACAATATGGCCTCTATGGGCACTCGGGTGACTTTGATCCATCCTTTCGAGCGCCCATGATGGTCGAATCCTCGTCTAATTTGAGCGCTTCTTGGAGCAACTCCTTTTTCTCAGAATACTTAGAAGATCCCACAAAGATGCATTAGATGGTGCCTTTTTCAGTTGTTGGACTACATTAACGGGTCCAAGCAAAGCAATTATTTAGGAGGTGGCTGATGCTTTATCCTTTCTTTATCAAGGTGATGGATATCTTGATCCTGTACAATCTACTTTGGAGCTTCCATTACTCTTGGCAACGGTGTGTTCACGATGGTTGGAGGTTCTTTGTATATCTTGTCAGGTTGAACTTGAAGCTGGTGCATCTACTTCAATAATTATCTTTTTGAAGTGGGTGTTGTAGCTAAACTAAACAGGTTTCAGGACAAACACTTCATTTATGAATATGAACTCCTCTCCTTCTACCCAAGAGAAGAGGGCATGCTCTGGTGTGATCTCTACTTCTTGTTCTAGGGACATTCCTTGCATCTGGGCTGTGAAAGCGGTGCTTTGGGCCCCCGTGGACTGGTGGGGTCAAGCTGTGCATGTATCGTAACCTTCTCTTAATCATTGTTCGCTACCCTTAGTTGAAGGTTCCCTTGGGGACATTCCTTCAGCATATGAGAATTATTGCAAGGGAAACACCAAGTGTTGGGCTCCTCAGCCATATGGTTCTATCCAGGAATGATTTCTCTTCCATTATTGGGGTAACAATTTGAAGTGGCTTGGGTACAGGGACTTTTTGATTTGATGGTTGCATGGTTGGTGGCCTCAGAGTATTCTGGCATGTAGAGGGATACGGGGTCGGCTACCTTGGAAATTTTGATAATTTTTCCTTGGATAAGTTGCCTGGTTCCTCTTAAGGTTCACTATCTCGTTAGAAAAGCTTCTCAGGATATTTTTCATCTCATCCATCTCGGAAGAGGAAGATGAGGATGTGGTGGTAGAAGTGGAAGTTGTAGAAGCAGGTGGGTAATTATATAAGGATGTAGGGGTTTTGGCCGGACTCGGTGTTTGTACTTGTGAAAAGGGGGCTATCTCGGGGTTTATTGGTAGAAGATTTCTGGGAGGGAGTTTCTGACATCTATTAGATTATTCTCAGCTTGGACTGTAATGCTATAGGCATGTGGCAAGGAATCCCCTCCCAATGATTGAATCATTACCGAAATATCTGAATTTAGAGCTTTTAAATAAAAGATAATAGCCATACCTGCAAGTGGTCTAGCCAGGGCCGGAATCCTTTGCCAGGTTTTATGGAACCGGGTGTTAAAATTTGTCATTAACTCTTGCGGGCCATTTTTAATAAAAATTAGTTGCTACTGGGAGTGATGATCGGTCCCCTTTCTTGTTGAACCTTGTCACCAATGCCCCTCCTAATTGGTCCCAAGTACCAATAGTATTAGGGGTTAAAGATCGGTACCATTCCAGGGCCCTTCCCTTAAAAGAGGCGGCCAACAAATGTAAGGTGACATCTTGCTCCCTTATATAATGAGTTTTGAAGTCCTCACCACTGAACTTGGGTAGTGCTTTTAGCGCATTGGCTGGAATAGGGTTCTATATCGTCGGGCGTGGGAAAATGAGTGGGCTTCCCTAATCCTATGAGACAAACTGTCTCGAGGTTGAAGATGAGCCATAATGATAGGTCTGAGGGTCCTATTTGATTGTGTAAAAGGCCTACCAAGTGGAGGTGTTGAGAGAGTCTGGTCTAGGGGGACGGAGATCTCTGAACATGTCTTCCTCTTCTGTGTCGTGGAGGAGATAGCTACAAATAGTCAATTAGACCTTCTTCCCTTGCTCTCGCCCTTGTTCGCATTTGCTTTTTTATTTCAAGTGGATGGAGGAGATATTGATTCAATTAGTAGATCTTTGATAATGAAAAATCCATGTCGAGTCCCACCGGGCATGCCAGGAAAACAGTTGATGATGATCCTTGCAGATAAATCGTCAAAGTCATAGGAAACCTTAGGTTAGTGGGACGTGCACCCTAAGGTGACCTCCAAATTTTAAATAAGCTTGGCTCTTCTCTACTGAGTAGGGTAGGGTTAGAAGAAAGCATAAAATAACTTAAAATAACAAGGCGATGCGCCAAACTAGAATTAGAAAGATACATAATACTTAAAGAAATTATCTAAGATAGTCGAAGAGCTATTCGACACGGTCTACTATTCTGATAACATAAATGTTTAAGGAGTTGGGGCGGTTGATTCATAGATGGTGAACGAATAGAGAAATTCCAAGGGCATTAAGCATGATGAATTTCTTGATTCATTTAGAACTACTTATAATGAAAGAACAGAGATTCAAAACATAAAAATCAATTTTCACAGAATAAGAACTCTTTATTCATAGAGAAAATGATACATAAGGCCCTCAAAGGCACAGATTACACTTTTCTTGCTATGATAGAGGCTTACTGAGGCTAGACTCCTACAGAACTCCTTCCTTCCCCTCCTTCTTTTCTTCTTCTAAAATCTCTCCCTTTGTTCTGAAACTTCTGCCTCCTTTTAAAGACCCATTTTCTCTCTATTTCTCAAAGCTCCCGCTTTTTCTCCCTCTTAATTTGATAGGACTTTCACTCTTATCTTTCTAGATCCTACCCCAATCTTTTAAATACAGAGCTACCACTATCAGTATTTAATTTGAATGTTTGATCTTATGATCTGGAATAAATATTTTGATCATTTATAGGAATCCATACATCTACTTCTACTTGGTCTCACCACCAAGTCTCTAAAGATCTTCTTTTGACACGTGGAGGGCTTGCACTTGTTTAGGGGGGTCTGGCTTAGAATTTTACCTTTGAAGTTGTCTTGTGAGACACATGGAAGGCTTCAAAGGGCCTTTCCATACTTATTCGATTTGGGCTTTGAAAAAACAAAAGAAGTGAGAGTTAGGGGAACAAAATATGCTCAATAAAAGAGTCTTAACAAAAGAAAGTAATCAAGACCCAAACACAAGACCAAACATAACCAAATAATTTATTTTTTTACTTTCATATTACTTGATATAATTGTGTGACACCAAAAGACTCACAAGAGTTTTCATGACACCACATGTAACATTTACACCAACATGTAGAACACACAAATGTCAATATGACACAATGTGCAACCAACATCACACTTAGATAAATGAGCAAGTATGAGACTACGACACAATCACGACATGAACATCATGAATTGGCACCTTCCACACTATCACATTTTCATGGTTCAATCTTTGTCGTGTTCATATTCTAATTTAAGCCTTAAAGGTTTGAAGAGCATATAGCATGAAAAACATACATTTTCCTTTTTCTCTAGATTACATTTCCCTTACTTTGTTTAACACTTAATTTAAGTTGATTCCCTCTTCACTACCATTTACATTCCCTTATTTAACCTTATAGGTCTTGAATCCATTAATCATGAGAGCATGTAGTTTCATTCACAACGATACACATTATTTATTTCGTTTCGAGTTTAACTTATAACAAGTACACTTAATCACATGAAAGAGTTAACATTGGTTTAAAGTAAAAGGGTTTTGTATTATGATTTACTCAATAGGACAACATCTTAGGGAACAACTTTTAGATAGACATAGTTGGCTAAAGGTTTAAACACCAATGTCATAAAGAAAGGTCCCATGTTTTAATTAACTTCCACTTGCACTCAAGGACTCTACGTCCAACTAAAAGTCAATTTTGGGGTGGTTCAAACACCTTTATCTCACAAACATCTAAGTTTTACTTTCTTTCAACAACTACACCTCATGAATGCAATTTAAGTTCTAAAGGTTATTAAAAATTTCATTCACCTTGGACTCTAATTGTCGCAATCAAGATCACAACTTGGACAACGGGACCTAATGCAAATCACATCTGTAACTAAACCTTCTAAGAGATCTCTCAACAAACATCTCAAATTTGAGTCACCCTAGACTCTCTAAAACACTCACGTACAAGAATCAATTAACTTATAGTAAGTTTGAGCTAGGTTTCTTTTGAGATAATTAACAACATGAGGGAATCACCGCACTATGTGGTTTAGCCAAGATTTATTGATCACAATATAAGGAATGGCAATCACTTTCTTTACTTTCCCTTATGGTCCCATACACATACCTTGATTAGATCTACCAGAGAGGCTTAGGATAAGATGACCATTAAAACAAACGTTGTTAAACATGACATCATTCATGTCGTAAGGTGACATTATACCGTTAACTACCACAAAATTCACACTTCCATATGCACAAGAGACCCTTTTTTTGTAAACAACACAAAAAAATCAATGCTTTAGGGTAAACTTCTCAAGCTATGTTAGGTTAGGAACAAACAAATAACTTTTAAAATAACCTCCTAAAAGAGGCTAAACAATAACCATTTCTATATACGGAAGTTTCTTTTCTTCTGAATTTTTTGAGCATTTTAAAAAGAAACACACAAGGATAAATGATCATCACTTTCACATAGGAGAACATTATAAATGGTCATTTCATTTTCAATTAAAAATGTATATCTACATTATTAGAAAGATATATGCCTACAATCAAAATTACTCCTAGAATAAAATGTCCTTTTTTTCCCAAGATACCAATATAATACAATCTCTTACTCATCACAAAATAATCAATAGATAACCTTCATGTTCATTACAATAGTGTTGATACATCTATTTAATATTACAAGTATATTTCAACGATATCCCATATTACAAAAGCACAAGAAACGCTACCATTTTCTTCTAGTCTCGTACCTATAACCACCGCATGGTCAACACAACTGTTGGCATGACATCAAACTACAATCAAACATGATTTACATTTTCACAATTTTCTAACAATAATGATACTATATTTATCACACTTCAAAGGAGAGTAAGAAAATACAATTGCCATTTCATTTCATTTTCGAAGCCAAGGAGAGAGATAGAGAGAGGAGAGAGAAAACACCATTTTTCCACAATCAGTTTCTTAACAAGAAAATGTCAAAAGAAATTTTCCTACAGTAATTTATTCCTGTTACAGGTTTCTCTATTTTTATTTGCTTGGATAAGTTCATATGACAGTTTTCATCAATTAGTCGCAAGTTTCCAAAAACGTCAAATTTAGACAAGTTGCTAAAAAAACAACATTCAAAAACCATCTTCGAGACTCAAACAACCACGGAAATAAATTCCTACCTATTCCCCTATATACAAGAAAATACTTGGAGATGACATAACCCCAAACTGGCAAACATGATTAAAATTACGCTCGTCTTTCTCGGAGCTACCGATCATAAATGCACTCAAGTGGCCTTGTCACCCAACGACTGGAGGCCTACAAAACCTATCAAGAAAACTAGCTTACAGGACATTTTTCTCCAAACTGAGGGTTTGTAGCAATTTTCTCATAGAAATATTAGAGGTATGCGGAAGCCAAAATCCATTTCGACACCCAAGGCCAAAACGGTGGGTCAAAACCAAACTACATTTTTCACTTTTAGCAGCTTGTTTAAAGTTGTGAACTAGCCCATTGAGCTCCTAAATGGGTTACAAAATTAAGTGCAAACAAACTTCCGAGGAACAACCCAAGGTTCAATTGGACACTTCACATGACAAGGTTCAGGGTGAATGCACCTTATGTTATGCTCTGAATCTATCCCCCATCTCTTATGGCATTTCCTTCCTCTCTCAAATCGGTCATCCCTATGTTCCTCTCTTCTCAAACTTTTCCCCAACAATTCCAATAAAAAAACCGCCTTCCTTGGCATTTTTTTCTCCACCCTCGATGTTATTTGGAACCCTTACCAACTGTATCCTCTTTCATATTTGGAAAAATCGTTGCCAATAATTGTACGTTGAGAAAGGAATTGTTCCCACTATTCAACAAACTCGCATTTTGTCTTTTCTATGTTTGCGATGTATCAGGTTCAACATTAAAGATTCAAAGGTGTGTGTTGTAATCAACAAGATAAAGGAACACATTCAAGTTTTGCTACCAAACAATACTTTACGCCAACAATCATGATTATCGATGCATTGATTCTTCGTTTTCTCTTTCTTTTATAAGGATTTTCTATATAATAATTACATTCTTGACCTATCACTCACCGAGAATCTTATTAACTGCTCGTGTTTAATATTTTGACTTTAGTATTCTCTTATTATTAATACAAGCATATTTTCAAGTTTTTAAAAAAAAATCCTATTGCTTGATTAGATTTTTCTTAAAATTAAATTAAATTATATCTTATAAATAATCAAAATGAAAACACATGAATATGATCAAAAAGATATCAACCTTAAGTGGGCAACTATGCTAAAAACAAATTTGACCCTATGATTGGGCAAAGTGTGAAAACATCAGATTGAGTTTACATGGGCTCCCCATATAAATTGGAACATTAGGCCGCCCAAATTCTTGACCCCGAAATCATTCCTTATAACTTTAATAAGGTTTTAATGTGGTGGCTGCCAATTTGTTTCTTTTAAACCTTTTGACTTTAGGTACCTCCTCCAAAAACTGTATCAAACACGTTCCAATAAATTTATAAAAACATCCCCAAAACAAACTCTATACTAAACATGGAAAATTGCATCCCACATTGTACTCAACAAATGAGTTTCACATGTAGTAACTACTATTCTTCTTTGTTTTAATGTGTAGATTTATTTTAATATTTCATAAAAATTAAGGTTAATTTAACGATTTCAAGTTATGAAGTTATATGTAGATTACGTTTTTAATAGAAGATGAGCTTTATATAATTTTTAGATGAATTATAAAAGATCACTTACCACTCCAATAAATAAATCGAAAACTAAACCCATGAAAAAAACTACTTTTACATACATGTCTAAATCAAATAAACCAACTCTAATAACCAATTTTTAATATATAAAATTGAACCAATCAATTTATTTGCATTATTTAATGTCATGAGAGGCAAAAAGTATCTTGAAATTTTTAACGAGGAATGAATTTAAATAGCTATATGCTACTATATTAAATTGTATGTATGTTGATGATTTTTTAATTTCAAATAAGTATTTTTAAAAATAATTGTATATGGTTCTCCATCATCATCTTGCAAATACTTTTTAGTTAAATATTTACTAGTAGAGATGGGATGCCACACGGACTCTCTACTTTAATCACATACAAACAAAATACAAGTCGTTGTTTTCAAAGTTAATAATTGATAATCATTTTAGATAGTTTCTTGTTGGCTACAACCATATCGCCAAAAATATATTATGGAGGTTTTAAATCTCAGTCCTTAACTTATTATAGAAAATTAAGACAAATATCTATGGAGACAGGTAGAAGGCTCCAAAATATTTATTAGTCAATAAATTAGGTGTGATGGACATTTAATAATTGAAAAATAAATAAAATAAAATAACAAAGGATTCATTCTTCTTTTTTTTTTCTCTTTTTTTTTGTGTGGGTGTTTTCGTATATGACTTTAATTTACTTTTTTAATTTTTCCGATCATAAGAGTTGGTTTGAGCACAATATGGTGTCAATTTAATTTCATTTAGTTTATTCATACAAACATAGTAGTTTGATTGGAAATGTGGGATCTATTTATCATTCACACAAAAATATTGAAGCACGCAAGATTGTGTTGGACAAACACTACATAACATTGATTTCTATGTTATTGCGGGTATTTTGATTATTGAAATTTTTGTTTTCAATGTTGTATTTGTCTAACGCATGGCATGTATGAATATAGTTTTGTTATTCTTTGTTTTGATAAAAGTTCCCAAACCAATTGTATTTTCCTTAAGTTTCATTTTTTGTTGTGCAATTAAAACAAGACAAAGGAATTTGTTTTGTATGTGATTAAAATGAAAGCATAGTGCCAACAGAGATCGTTGGTCGGGCTTGATGAAGTTGATGAAGTTGTTTGGCTCATAAAGAGTCCACTAGGGATCAATTCTTGTCGAGTGCAAAGGCTCTAAAACCAAAAAAAGGAATGAGGTTGAGATCGTGCCCTAGACAAATTTGGTAGAATGGATACGCCTAAAATCCTTGGCACTAAGCCAATGAAGGCAATTATTTTATGCACTTAATCCAATCAATTATTGTCTAAAGGAATATGATGTTTATTCATCAATTAAAAAAAGAAAGCATAGTAAACTCAATGAGGGTTTTAGAGATTATGAATAGGAAATGCAACCATCCATTTTTTGACTTTTTTATAGAGCATCCCAACATTTGGTATGTTGTCAAAAGAGTACAAAACACTCTTAAGAATCCTTTGTGTTTCTCACCAATTTTTTCTTGGTCAAATCTATATCCCTAATATGAGCACATTTTTGTTGTCATAACCTAATAAATATCACTAGATCATGACAAAAATCGATAAACCTAACATTATAACACACTATCTCACTTCTTTGGCTTTAGAATTAATTAATTAGGCCTAAACTTTTTGTACATGTTATTTAGCCTAGCTAATTGTAAAGGGTGTGTGTGCCAAAATTTAGCTATAATTTATTCATCTATATTATATTTTGTGAAAATATACTCCTTATACCCTTCTAGAGTTGAATCTTATTTCATCTTAGGTCAAATATGAATTTGTTTGATTTTTCAAAGGTATATTGAGCTACATGTTTTTAGATCTAATATCCTAGCTTACCTTGTGTTTGATCCTAAACCTTAGATTAATTATTTTTTGTATTTTTTTGAAACCCTAAGGTAGTTGTATAGTATTTTTTCTCAATTCATACCACTAAAATGAATTAGACATGAGATTCAACTAGCAATAATGTTAGGGTTAGTTGATAACCTATTCACTTGATTAAATTCATTTAGTTAATTCTATATATCTAGCTTGAAAATAACATAGAATATGTGTTTACACCCTAAATAAATAGAAATGAGTGTTTGAGCATAGAGTGATTTCCTTATTTATTAGAAGGATTAAGGTTGGTTATAAGTAGTATATTATGAATTAATTAATAAACATCAATTTGCAAAACATAATATAGCTTTTAATATAATAATGTGTGATACAAAAATGATGAAACAATAACTTAAAACATAAGGAGGGAAGAGTACTTCACTAAACAGAGAGGCATAAAGGTGATATGTGTATGCAAACTAGATGTACATATCGGTAAGGATATGAAATTACTTTGTCTTTGGAAGTGTAACTGCAAATTGAGCATGTATGGAACCATATAACTTGTCATGAGGTGTATATAATTTGGTCGTAGGATGTATGGTCTTAGACCAGTAGGTGCTAGGATTTTGTAATTTTTCGGTGGTCATAGATGACATGGAAAAATACTTCATTGTCTATCTCTAGGGATCGCAATTGTATGACACCTTCATGTAGTGACATGTAATGGATAAAACCCAACATACCCACACTAGCACTTCATGAACATAATAAGATAACAAAAGGAGAAGTTTGTGTATGGATGGAGTTATATTGACCTTGGTGGTCGACTCCCGACCAACTAATCCAAGCACTACACTACATCCCTCATAAGTGGTAGCAAAATCCATGTAGTTCTCTTAGTGTTTATGTAATTGTGTATACAAATCTAAGTCACCCCTATTGTGCTATTGTGTCTCTTGACACAAAGAATAACGAGTGTAACTATAAATAAAAAAAGATTTACCCTATGCAATAATGATATAATATGTGGTGCTTCGATGCTAGATATTCCTTTGTCCTTAAAACTCTGAAAATGCTTGGTATTGAATTACTCTTTATATGACTTGGCTCTAAGACATTTGGAGGCTTGTAGATGGGAAGCTAGACTCTTGAACCTGGTTTGAGTGCTTTAGACATTAGTAGTGGTTGCTCTTAAATATACACTTTTACTTTAGGGATATTAAGGAGAGCCTTGAGTGCTTTAGGAATGTATATTGCAATAGGTTCTCTTGCGAATTCTAGGTGAGTTATTAAATGTATTAAAATTTCTTATGTTGGATTTTGTAAATTGATTATTAAACTGAGGATGACATATAGGACAATAAATGACCCATATAAAGGTACCAAAGTAATAAAATTGTTGTCGAGAGTGGGAGACAAGACCATACGAGGTTGTATAAGATTGTACAATTTTATACCGGGAAGTCCATGATGTTTGACCCGTATCATGGGTAAGATGCATGAGTCCAATGCATTACTTTGGATAAAATGCAACCGAGTATATGAATGATTGAGTAGTGTGTTTGATTATGAAAGTCACACAAAAGAGAGAATGATACATAAATTAGGATTAGGATGTGTGTTTAAGTCATAGTATATAAATAAATCCAAACTTGTTATTGTCAAAGGATAAGTTTCCAAATGTATGTGTCTACGATATGAAAAGTCGATAGCTAGTGTTTTTTAAAATTACATTTTGTGGTGTAAATGACGGG
>CM031238.1:255286238-255375815 GCA_018340775.1 Taxus wallichiana var. yunnanensis | reverse complement strand
AGATGCATAATAAGAACTTCTTTCTATAGTAAGAGACTAAACCTTGAATTTTAATTGACCTATGACATACATCAAAGATATGATATCCTATGAAGTAATAGTGGAAGATGGCAACAATGTATTAAGAGGTTGTAATTTTCCATTGTGACTAATCATAGGAATATCTAGAGATGACAAGGAGATTCCAATGCTAGGGGCACACTAATAGTAGGTGCAAAATAATCTCTAATATATAATGTAGATGGAATACACATAGATGTGGTAGGGTGGCATCGAAACATCCACGACAAGCAAGGTGACCAATGGAAATACATCTATATGAGATGATGAAAAAATAGGTGTAGATGATGTAATAAGAGGAGATGAAATGATAAGAGAAGAAGTGATAGATGGAGGTGACTCATGCATAGTGCTAGATGCAACTTTAGGAGAAGGTAAAGATGGAATAGGAGATTCACACTTGGTAGTATGAAAAGAAAGATAACCATGGCTATAAACTACCCTCATCGATTATCATATAGAGACTCAACAAAGATAATGTCACTAAGGATTCTATCAATAGGGTCATCAACATAATATGAAGGATTATGCAAGCTAGTATGAAATGTATCATGAGAAGCAATATCGTAAGTAGGATAATCATGAGAAGGAACTATAGTAGTGGTATGACAAGGAGAAGAATCAATACCCACATGTGAGCAATTTTCAATACCATACAAGTAATCAATAAGAGAAACATATTAAATTTCATTAGAAATGTCAAAAGGAGGATCATAAGTAGTTGTAGAACATGGGGTACAATGAGTGAAGTCTATTTGATCCTCAAAAATACTAATGCCAATGGGAGAATATTCAAAACAAGTAAGCACATATTGTTGACCATCTATAAGTTGTTGTTTGATATGATCGGCATATGAGTAGGATTACCATAAAGAGTCGTGAGCTTAGCAATGGTAGCCTAATCATAGATAGGGTTAATGATGAAATGACACATGATGGGAAAAAAGAGGAATTATCCTTACCCATTAGAGTTTGAAACGGATCCTAGGGAAATATATTCTAAAGTACGAGTTCACCAAAATGATTAACTAAAATATGGAATTTAAGAGTTAATACAGATAGTATAACAATGAAATAAATAGTGTAAACTGGAAATGTAGATGTTGACTAATTTTATTTGATATTTAAATTAAATGGAATAATTGAAATAGGAGAGATAAGGTACTAACCTAAGAATAAATTACATTGTTGTGTTTCGAGAAAGAGCAAGATGATGTGTAGACAAAGTAGAGCATGATGGTGTAACCCAGAAAATTACTAAAGATGGAGCACCTAGGACAATATTAGGGTGCTTTTGGGTGCCTTAGATTGCGTAATATGGGTGTTATGTTCTGCAGAAAAACTCAAGACCCAAATCTAGAAGTGTTGCTATATCTTCACAATATCTTGATCCTTGTCACATGATTTTTGTAATAACTTCACTTATGTCATTGTAAACCTGTCATTAATATCTACCTAAAAATCCCCATATAAAACATAAAATCCTTAAAAATAAAGATGCATATGAAGGATCGGACTAACATTAGTTACCACAATTGTGGACTTACAACTAAGCACTACACTACATTCTAAACCCCATGTAGTTTTGTATGTTTTGTGTGTGCAATTGTGTGCCTAGGATGCCCTAGTGTCAATGATGTAGAGATAGTGAGAAATAGCTAGATGTAAAATGCAAATGGTGGATGGAATAGAATGAATACAACCATTCCTATGTATTTTGTGTGATGCAATGATACCCAAATGCAATCCCTTGCCTTATTAGATAGCTAGCCCTTGGTGGTAGATATTCTACCCATAAGATAATAAGTATGGTATTTCTAAATAGGGATCGCTTGCTCAAATTTTGACACTAATGACCCGACATGCTTTGACTAGTACCTAGGGAATTAGAGGTAAAATGAAAAATACCAACCTTGAATAAATAAATTAGATATAAGTGCTTGAGGACCAAAGCACCTAAAATAAGAACCGGGGTGCCGTGTGTGGCCCAATTCTACCCTAGGTGAGCCTAGTTAAATATTAGAGACGAAAAATTACAAAATTAAGACATATGAAACTCCCTAATAGACAACCATAATTGTGCAAACAAGCGACAATTGTGCAAGCAAACTAACGATGAAGACCAACTAAATAACATGACAGGACTAAGGGATAGATCATTAGTGAATACCTTTCTTACGTGATATCCATATATAAAATAACATATTTGGTGGTGTAATTATAATAGTAAGTGCATGATTATGTGACCACAAAGAGTGTCATCTATGAGACTATGGTGAAAGGCTTTAACCAATAACTTCGATCATTAGAGTATAAAGCCATAGCCATCCGATAATGCTTGAGATGCAAGTATGGATTTCACATACCATCAAAACATGTTAATGTAGGCATAACAAAATCCTTAAGAAATGATGAGTTGTGAATCTTTTTATGAATAGGATTTCCACACAATGAGTTATTATCAATGGAAGCATAGTATGCCTTTCTTTCTAGTGTGATAGATTGGACCCGAGACTTTAAATGAAAAATAACATTCATGAGGAACAAGATATCTTAAGAAAAATAGTATATGATGGAAATATTGTGTTAAGCGGTTGTAATTTTACATTATGATTATTCATAAGAATATTAGGAGGACACACGGGAGATTTTGATGCTAAGGTAACACTAGAGGTTGGTACCAAAGAAGTAATCAGTGGCGAAGGACATGGAACATCCATAGAAACATTAGGAATGCCATATGAAACATCCCTAGGAGATGAAGTGATAGACAAAGATGAGGTGGTAGGAGGAGATCAACTAGTAGACAATTTTGAGTCATGCATGTTATTAGAGAAAATCTCAGAAGATGATGACAGTAGATCGGGGATTCACACTTAGCAAGTATGCAAAGAAGTAGAATCTTGACTATCAAATTTTTCCTCGTAATCAAAAAAAGATTCAGATAGAAGGATATTATTAGGCATATCATTGATATAGAATGAAGAAGTAGGATAAATAGTATGTGATTCATGATGATAAGCATTTTCAAAAACATAAGAAATATGAGATGAAGCTAGAGTATTATCGTGACGAGTATGAGAATCATCATGCACATGTTTATTATCATCAAGAACAAAAATGACATTGATAATAAAATCGTCTAAGTTTTCAATAGAAATTTTACAAGGAGTGTGGATAACCATATAATAAGGTGTGAAACGAGTAAATCTCATCAGATTGGAGAAAATGCCAATGGAAGAATGCTCAGAGCTAGTAGGTATAATGCATTCGTTAGCTAAGATTTGTTGTTGAGTATCATTTGAAAGAGTGACATTACGATATAGGGAAGTAAGTTCATCTATGGTTTCTTCATCATAGATGGGATTGATACTCACATGAGGCATGATCAAATAAGAAGTGGAGCTATCCTTAGCCTTTAGGGTTTCAAAGTGGATCCTATGGAAAATAGTTCTAAGCTACGGGTTCACCAAAATGATTCAATAAAATATGATTATTTTATTAAAATCTAAATGTATAAAGCCATTATAAATAAATTACAATGAAATATGAATGCTAAACAATTTATTTAATTTTAAAATGAAAGGAAATGAGAGTAATAAGGAACTTACCTTGATTTTGCTTACCTCACCATCACCTAGGACTATGCAAAGTGTGATGAAACGAGAAGAAGATATTATTGCAACGAACAATGGAAAAATCCAACTAAGGTGGAAACAACTAGTGAGTTACCTATAAATGGATGGGGGCGCCGGGGGTGCTTTGTTCTAGTTTATGGGAACCTTGTTCTACAGAAAAGGTTAGAACCTAGTTCTGATATGGTTACTAGGACTTCACAATTATTCACCTTTTTTGTTTTTATGTCACACTTGGATCGCCGATGTACCTATAAATATAGGATGAAGAAAGCACCTGTAAAACCATCAAATAGACATCAAATCCTAAAAGGAAAGATGTAAAATGAGGGGTCAACCTATCCTCAACCACCACAATGGTGGACTTACAACTGAGAACTTCACTACATCTCAAACCCAATGTAGTTATGTGTTCTTTTGTGTGTAATAGTGCTCATAGGTCGCCGTTGCACCAATGACTCCAAGATAGGGGGAAATAAATAGGTAAAATTGCAAATGTGTGGATTGAATAGAATGAACTCCCCTTCCTATGTAGTGTGTATGTAGAAGAATGGCCCAAACAATGTCTCTTTCTCTATGTAGATAGCTAGTCGTTGATAAGAATATTTTTCGCATATATTGGTATGTATGTTGTGTTTATATAGGGATATCTTGTTCAAATTTCAACACTAATGACCCGACATGCTGACTAGTACCTTGGAAGATGAGATGAAAAAATTAAAATACTGACCTCAAATGTCAAAAATAAGAACAAACATAAAGAATATAGGGGCGCTAGGATGGATAGAAGTTCCTATCACTAATGTCCAACTCAGGCACTAGTGTCAGAGACAAGTGACAACAAATGAGTCGTAACCGATAGACAAGGATCCATGTGACCGACAAGAACCTGTCTGTGTGAATGAGCGGGTGTGAAAGATAAAAACAAATGATGGCCAAAAAGACAAGTGGATGGACTATGGAATGGGTCATCCATGAATATTTTTCTTACACGAGATCCATATATAGAACAATATACTTGGTGGTATAATAATAGTAATATGTGCATGATTTTGTGTCTACACATGCAAGGATGTATACCATATATATAAAGATAGTATGTGTACCAAGAATAGAAGGATCCATAAGTAAGCATGAGTAGAAAAGTGTGTATGGAGTAGTATAGGAGCGTAGAGAGATGTAGAAAGGTGTTCCCATAGTGTAGATATGAGAAAGTGTTGCTAGAAATATTGACATGAATTGTAAAGAAAGAGTAATGTATAGATGTGTATGTGAATAATATGGATAGAAAATTTTTATTAGAACATGTGACTATGAGGGAGAAATTTCAATGCCCTCAAGTGTGCAAGTGATGGAGATATATTTAATAATGGAAGAGAGAGCATGTCATGGTGGCGGATGTGGCAATGTGTCAGGAGTATCAATATTTTTATCACGAGGAATAGGTTTTCTAAAGTAATTTATAGTATGGAGAATAGATGGAAATTTCATTTTGTAATGGTGATTAAGTAAAATAGTGCAAACCTCAGGAGGAGATGTTGCGGTAATAAAAGGAGAAAGAGGAGGGACATAATCAAGGACAAGTCTAGTAGATTGTGTGGGAATGGAAACAGTTCACCAAATGATTTAATTTGATTTGAATTAATTAATTCGATGTATTGTAGAGTAATTGATGTATAAATGATATAATATAGTAATGACATAAGAAAACTAAGATGTAAAATATGAAACTCTAAGAAAAAATTAAATAAAATATGACTTAGCTAATATCCACACAATCTCAAACTGATCTGGATATGGAGAAGTGATGAAAATATTGGAAAGAGTGTTGTAACTAATCAATGTAAATTCTGAGATGCAGGGATGAGGTTGGACACGAGTACCTATGATAGGAAAGGGACCACTGGGCCCCTGGGACTACTTCTAGGTGATGATGACTACGGGAGCTCAAGATCGACTTCTAATGTTTCACATGAGTGTCATAGGTTTTCCTTGATCACCGAGGGTACCTGTAACCTGCAACTGAAAATTTCACCTACACAAGCCCTAAATCACATTAAACATAGAAAGTAAAATGTAGAATGGGGACTCAAACTAACCTCGACGTTCGGCTGAGAGTGAACTTAAGTCCGTGCACTGCACTACATCTCACAATCCATGTAGTTCTCGTGAGTGTGTGTAGAAATGTATAACATGTGTGAATGGAATAGAATGAACTTCCCCTTCCTATGTTATGTATGAAGAAGTATGCAGCCCTTGTCCCATAAATGGATGCAAGATGGATGCCTTTAGTGCTCTTTAAGTACTTCTAGATGCAATCTTAGGTGATGATAGTATATGTTTAGTGCTTGGTCCTTTATTTTGAACACATAACTATGTATTTATATGATTCCCTTGTTTGAATTTCATAATTGACAACTGGAAGGCTAACCCATAAGTGAAAAATATTCCAAAATATAAAAGAGACCCAAAAGAAGCAAGTAAGGTAAGGAAGGTTTTGGGGCACCCAAACGTGACAAGAGCACCTAGGTGTTGTTTTCTGATTGGGTATTGGTGTCTAAAGCCATGAAAGATAAATAAGTAAAGTTCGAATGGGGTGTAAAGTGTGTAAGACCAAATAGAAAATAAGAGACAAATGAAAGAGGCCAATGATAGTTATCAACCACTAGTTTTCTTATTTATTAATCATGTATATGCTGGTATGCTTTTCGGACCTATAAATGTACCCAAGTGCATAATTCTGTGTCTACAACATGGATCCCTTTGGCAGGAAATCTCCCATAGATAACTTGATCTTATCAAACTTTCCTAAAAAACCAACTTTACCTCTATCTACAACCATTACCTAAGACTTTGGGGCTATATAAATAGAGAAATTTAAGCATTAGGCCCCCTTATGATTGATGAAGTTATGAGTAATACCAGATTCAATTAGTATTATCATCCTTTGTTTCTTTATGAACCCAAAATTGTTGAGGGTTTGTGGGTTGCTAATCCCTAAAATTAGTTGAGAAGAGATAGTTAGTTGAGATTACTAAGAATAGATCACAAAAACCTCTTCCTATTTATTATTTTCTTATTCCTCATCTTCCTCCTCATTAGGACCCTCAATGTCTAATAACTTCCTCTCATCTTGCTTATGAAATTTTCTCCATTAGAGATCACAATTATAATAAGGACCTTTTACTCTCTTATCTTCGATTTTTAAGGAATCGATCATTTCGGTTGGGTAAGTGATAATGTTTCCATCGTGTGTTCCTTTAGATTATCGAGACTCCTATGTTTGACTAAATATCATTCCTTTACTTGAAAATAAACTATCATGGATTAATATCAAACTAGGATTAACAAGATAAATATCCGATTGGATGGTATCCTTAAGTCTTCCCAAGACGAGATCATTTAGATGGTCCTCGTAGATGTCATTCACTTGTGATGATAGACTCTATAACTACTAGATATAATCATTAATTATCCATGTCTTTCACAGTTTGGCTATCTGGATAAAATAGTTCTCTATAACACTATTACTATAGTGAGTTTGGAGGTCATTAGTGAACATAAACACAGTAATAGGGAGACCCTTCTTTTTTCTTCTTCTCACATATCAATCTATACTAAATGAATTATTCTTGATCTAGATACAAGGATGCCATTACAACCTTCTTTCCACTTGGGATTTGATGTAGAGAAAAAATATCCATTTAGTTTATCCATGTGATCACATCATGACCATTAAACTTGCACTTTTCTACTTTTTAAATCATGTTCTACCACTAACCCAAAGGTCCTCCACTTTAGGCAAAATATCCCCTTTAGTTGGCTTCATTTTGGATTGAAGGGTACACTATTTGGATATGGTTGTGCATTGTTTGAGGAACCCATGTGAATTGAATGAGAATTCATGCCCATATTCATGTTGTAAATAATACTCATCATCTCATTTCTCATTGCTTCCAACCGTAGATGTATTTCAGTATTCATTGCATGAATGTTACCTCTCAATTCTCTAAGGTTATTTTCTATATTATCTTTTAGTGTTTGAAGATAATGTTGGACAACCTTCTTACTCATTTTATTATTAGCCCTTTCCGAAGTTGGTTAAATACCTCTGAAACTCTAGAAGCTAAATATTCCAAATCCATATCTTCCTTATTTGGAATCATTCCTAGAGTGGCTTGATCCTTCTCTTGGCCTTTAGTTAATCTTTCAATCATTATGTAGGGTTTGGTTCATGGGATACAAATATTAGGGTTTGGGGTGTCGTAAATTTATTAATTAAATAGAGAGAAATCATAGAGAAAAAATCCTAGATTATTATTTGGAAAGATTTCAGAAAAATATAAGAACCTTAGAAAAATTCCCAAACTTCTAGCGTATGTAGTGAATTTATAAAAATAAATAAAACTACTATAACTTGTGCAAAAAATTCAAAAATATTGAAATTTAGTGAGCATCTTACTTGATCTATTTTTCAACACCAAGAACACAAATGTAGAAAAATTCAATACCATTTTTCATATATATAGCCAAATTTTCATGATTAGGGTTTTTATCCAATTATAGTCAAGATCAATATCTGAAACCACTTGTAATGAAATAACTTAGATATATCTAAATATCAACAATCATATAACACCATGTAACACCAAAACATATTGAAATGATCATAATATGCAAGTAGAATGACTTAGCCACTACGAGGGGGAAACCTCCAAACCATATAATAAGACTCAAGTACTCAATATGATGATAATATCCTACTCTCTAACTCCTATATATACCCTAGTATATAATGAAAATCCCCTAGAATAAACGATTAAACATATGAAATAATAAATAAATATGATATGGAATGATAAGAGATTATGTTAACCACAAGTCGGCTATTCATATCCCGATATATATGACCAAGAGGTTAAAAGCGTATCATGTTTTAATAATAAATGTTTACAAGGTGTAATGACACAAAAGAAAAAGATGACGGCGCTACGAAGATGACGACGCGCCACAACCATGCAACCCGAAATGTGACAATTTTTTTTTTTGTTTTGCGAATTATTTACCTTCGTTTTCCACGAAACACGACAAGCACTCATTTGAGAAAATTTTGCTAAACATCTTTTGAGGTGTCATACCATATGATCTAACAAATTACAATTGTTCTGTATTCTTACCTGATGTCCTAAATTGTCGGGTAAACGAAACGTGTAATTTACTGGGAGAGTCCTTACCTCCACTATTGGTTTATTCAAGTGCGGTTTCATTTATTTGCTCTGCTAACTTTGCTAATTTATAATTGTGTTACATAATGATAATATACTACTATATATATACACTCATCATTTCTTGCAAGCTCTACGCCAAAGAAAATCGTTTTAAGGTCAAAGCTGAAGCAAATCGTCGTGAAGGTATGGGAACTGCATTGTAAAATAGCATTAGTCACGTATATTGATTTTTTTGATATATTCTAATATATATATTTGTAGAGACATAGTATCAGGATAACCCATATGTTGCTATTTTGTTGACACTTAGAAAACTTTCAATATGGGTCCTTAGATATCTCTTTTAAGGGATTAGATGCTCTTAATTTAAGTGGTATATATATAGATATATTAACAAAATTTATCCACAAATCAGTCTACATGCTATTCATACATTTGAAATTTGAACATTAAATGAATGAGAGTCAAATTGGGGGGGAGTTTTTCAACCATACTTAAATTTGTTTGGTTGGGGGCGGTGGGTGTCTCAACAACCACCTGTCCACCATTATGACCCCCTCCTTGCATGCAAGAAAACAACCTGGCCGCCACTTCCCATCATTCATTTAGATTTTGGAAATCTTGCCTTGCTCAGTCAACCAAACACTTTTCTACTGTCCTGGCCGCGCGGGTAAGGGTGTGGAAGGTAATAGATGAAGGCCCAGGCCGGTATAACAGGAGAAAATGCTGGTACGTACGCCCAGGCCGCGTGGAAATAGGTGAGGAAGATGCGTTACTTCCACTTTCATTGGGTGCCGCAAGGTGAGCGCGGAGAGAACAGGTTGTGAGGACGTCAAAATGAGCAGGCTGTTCAACTATGTTGTTATCTGTTCAGCATCGAATGCATCCTCAAATACGGGTTCGCCTTCAAATAATTTATAACAAAATCGTTTAAGGGACAGTGAAGGCGTCTTCATTCCTTTGTTTCTTTCTTTTTTTTTTTTTTACCAGGTTTCCCTCTCGAACGCCTTTGGAGGACCTATGCTTGCAAGTCCGTGATCTCTCCCGTGTTTCTCAAACTTCCTGAAAAGTGTCGGTTTGAAGTATTCCGGATGTTTCTCATCTACGAGTTCATTAGCCACAGAGATCTCCATATCAAGTTGGAAAAGATAAAAGAAAGCAAAGGACTGGTGAGTTCTCTGCCCTCCATATATCACACGATGTTCAGAACTATGATATACACGGTTACTCCACATCTGACAGTACCAGGTATTCAGCATTAATATCATTGGTCAGTAAGAACATCTAAAATTAAAACTTATTATCAATAATCCTGGTCGGTTTCAGTGGGAGTGTTACACGGTGACCTGAATAAACTTATTACAAAGACCTCCATTGAGACCGGCTTTGTCTTGCGAGGCTCGTGGAGAAGAATCTCCTAGAGGTGGATCTGTTTCCTATCGAATATACAGAGGCGTAATTTGTTTTATTTTTGTAAGCACGCCTCCTACGTAAGTTTACGTATGTATTTCATTGACATTTTTAATTGGATGTAGATTATTTGCATATATGTTAGTGATAGTATGTTTTTTGTTAATATAAATAAAAGAAAATAATTAATAGTACATTAATATTGTTATAATTTGATATTAATAAATTCATTAGCTTTGGCATTACTTAGATATCAATTATATTGAAAGTATTAGTTTCCTAATAGATGAGAGGTGGGTAAGAAACTAACTGAGCTTAGAATTTTTGTGTTAAAACCTCTTTCTACATATTTTAATAGGGATATTTGTATGAAATATCAAGCGGATTTGATCTCCTTTTTACAATTTGCAAATATATTTACAATGGTTTCATAAATGAAGAAGCATAATAGAGCTAGAGCCTAGATGATTTCATGGTTATATTGAAGGCTATTTAAAAACTTAAGTCCTTTCTTCAATAATACAAGAAGGGGAAATACACTAACATTCCACTTTTCAATACATCTCCTTTTAAACAACAAAATGAGATCTAACATGCATATTCTTTTGTAATTTCTTTCCAACATTCCACAAAAGAATTCAACAACATTTCCAATAAATTTTAGAGTAAGAAATACTATCATTTCAATGCAACTTTTCCTTCAAATCTTTTACAACATATCCTACTTCATGTGGAAACAAATTTGCAATAATGGAAGCTAAAGAAAGCAAACAATATTACATTTTTCCTCCACTCAAGGTGGGTAAATACATGATGTTTTTACATTGTCAACAACAAGGTTCTTGTGCTCCAAGGTGTTCTTCATCCATGCTCCAAGTTCCAAGTATTTCAAATCACAACCAAGATAGGGGGAGAGGCAACACTCTCCTCCCAACCAAAACTCAATGGAGAAGAGAAGCAATCTCCTCCATTGACCCCCGAGCCCCAAACACAACATAATGAAGGGTGGTCTCCAACTCAAGGCAACAATACTTGCTTCCACAATACAATTTTCTTCACAACATTCAAGGTTAAGAGAAGAAACAAAAGGAAACACAAATAACACAAACATTTCACAACAAGGCTTTCATCCAAGCCAACAAGAGAAGGAACTATGGGAAGGTTTCCTTATGCCTCCCAATTGAGATGAGATGCCCATCCAAAACCCTCCACAATAAAACTCAAGCCCCTATGACTCTTATGCCTCCCTCAAGTACCCATTTTTCCTCCCATACTCTTATGCCTCCCTCCTCTTATGGCTCCCTCAAGGACAAGGTAAGAATGTGAACATTCTTACCCAAGATGGGCATCCCTCTCAAACTCCCTCCACAATTTCCTATTCTACTCTTATGCCTCCCTCATGAGTTTTCCCATAGACCTCTCCTACACTACACATTAAGCATTCTATCCATTTTCACAATACACAAAAGTAAACATACATTATTCACAATTTAGCATAGAAGCAACAACAATATGAAAGCAAAAAAAAAAGGGAGAAGGTTTCCTACCTCTCCATTGGAGAAGCCTAAACCAAGAAGCTTTGTCCAAGCTCCCTCCAAAACAATCCAAGCATGCAAGTCCAAGCTCCTTCTTTTCTCTTTCTCCCAATTCTTTCCTCTCCAAAAAGAAAATAAAAGAAAAGAACTCCTCCACAAAAACCTCCACCCCCTCAACAAGAGAGGAAGTTTCTATAAATAGACAAAAAGAAAGAGTGAGGGTGATGTGACTCCTTGTAGGATGCCACATCACACATCCTCAAGACCACCTCCCCTTAGTCAACTCAAATCCCAAAACACCATAAATGGGTGGTTGGGTTGAATGACATCTCTTTTCCACATCCATCCCTTCCCATGTGTCTTAAGGCACAATTAAATGCAAAAGGAAGACAAGTGCACTCCAAAGTCACATTTCCCTTCCCAAAACAATAAATAATCCGCTTTTTGGATTCCCAACCCATAGATATGGTTGGTAAGGGGTTTTGGGAAGTGTGGGACAAGTTCAACTTGTCCCACAAGTCCCCCAAAATTGCCTTAAATCTCAAATTCGAGATTCAAAGGATTTGGAGTGGTCAACACTCAAAACAAGCATTCAAAACAAGAGGCAAGCACAAGGCTCAAGGAGCCAACCATAAAAATTAATTACACCCACTAGACTTCCCTCCAAAACTTAAAAATTAAAACAAGATGTTAATTTAATCTAAACACACTTAAAAAGAAATTTAAAAAAGATATCACAAATAAAATCACCTACTAAAGTAAGTTAAAACAAGTAAATTAAAATTCTTACCCCCTTGGTCACATTAGAAAATTTCCCCCTCATGGAAATTTTTCTTAACACATAAAAGAACAAAGGTAACACAATACAATTCACTAGTTGCCTTGACGACCAAATGTTGTAACCACCCGACATTCTGTTGTGTTTGGTTCCCAATCCCCCTTTAGGTTGTGATCATGTTGTGTTTCCTACAAAATACAAAATACCTCCTTCGGCCTTGCGGCCATGTCAAAATATCCAAAATAACCATATGCATGAAATTTATTAACATCTATACGTAATTCAATCAATCATTATTTCTAGGTCTAAATCACAACTTAATTATGCATTTCATCATTATCCAAAATTATAGTAATGTAAATTCAACAACTACATTCTACTCATCATGGCGAAGAAATCCAATGTTAGAACACATGCAATATATCCATATAAAAATAATATCGGTATCTAATAGTCTATCCATGAGTCAGTGTAGATCATACACGAAAACAAAATCCAATCATAATCCAAATGCATCTAGTCACAAAACATCATGCTAATCAACATAAGTATAAGTCATGTCCATATCCAAAGTCTGCATAACTCAAAATGATAATCAACTAAGTGTCATAGGGAAGTGGGCATTACATCCCCCTCCCCTTAGACTAGACTTCCTCCTGGAAGTCACTGAAATAAGTGTGGAAACTGAGCTCGTAATGATGTAGCATCCTCCCAAGTAGCAGTAGTCTCATCGTACCTATCCCATTGGACCCGAACCTGATCAATCTCTCTGCCGCGAAGGCCCAGGGTCCTGCGATCTAAAATGCACACGGGCTCCACCATCACCTGCCCCTGATCCTGCACCTGCAATGCAGTCCAATCTAGCACATGAGAAGGATCAGAAACATATCTCCTAAGCATAGAAACGTGAAATACATCATGGACGCGTGATAAGCTAGGTGGTAGTGCTAGACGATAGGCTAAGGGGCCGAGGCACTCCAAGATCTCAAAGGGACCCACAAATCTAGGAGCAAGCTTAGAACCTTTTCCATAATGGATAGGGCTCTTATGTGGTCTGACACGAAGAAACACCTTCGTGCCTACCTCAAAACTGTGATCTGTCCTATGCTGGTCTACATACTTCTTTTGTCTATCCTGCGCCTCCTGCAATCTCTGTCTGATCAATGTAACCTGCTGCTCCATGTCCTGTAATAATGCTGGCCCAAGAGAAACCCTGTCCTCAATCCTATCCCAGCTAAGAGGTGTCCTGCACTCTCTACCATATAATGCCTGAAAGGGAGCCATGCCTATAGAACTTTGGAAACTATTATTGTAGGCAAACTCCACCAAATACAGATACTCCTCCCATCTCGACTGATGATCCATCATGTACATCCTGAGCATGTCCTCCAAAATCTGATTCACCCTCTCTGTCTGTCCATCTATCTCAGGGTGATAAGCTATGCTGAAATTAATCCTCGTCCCGAGGGCATACTGCATGGTGGTCCAGAAATGGGAAGTGTATAAAGGGTCGTGGTCGTAAATGATCTTCCACGGAATCCCATGTAATCTGACAATCTCATCAAGGTATACTCATGCCACAGCACTTGCTGTATAGGTGGTCTTCACTGGGGAAAAATGAGCTACTTTTGTCAATTTATCCACCATGACCATGATGGCATCGTGGTGGTATCTCGACGTCGGCAACCCAACAATGAAATCCATAGAAATGGTGTCCCACTTCCACTCCGGTATGGCGTGAGGATAGAGAAGGCCAGCTGGATGCTGATGCTCGGCCTTCACCCTCTGGCACTCTAAACAGCGGGATACAAATGAAGCTATGTCTCTCCAAAGTCCTCTCCAAAAGTACAATCTGTCTCTCTCGGGGTGGCGTGCATCTTTTCACCCCGGGATGAGTGAGTAAGGTGCACGATGAGCCTCTCGCCAAAATGTCATGTCTCAAGCCTCCATCTCTAGGAACATATATCTCGACCTCGTGTGCGAGAAGACCATCGCCTCTAATGAAAATCCATCAAATCTCCCTGAGGGTCCCCGAGACTCGATCTCTGCTCTGGCTGCAAGGTAGAAACTATCCGAGGAAGCTGTGCCGAAGATCTACTACTCAAATCTGTGCCCACTGAGGTGGCCATAGCCACATGTCTTCACCTACTCAAGGCATCTGCAACCACATTCTCCTTTCCCTTCACATGCTCTATCTCCATGTCATACTCACAGAGTAACTCCATCCAACGCCGCTGACGAGCATTGAGATTGGGCTGCGTGAAGAGGTGGCGAAGACTCAAGTGATCAGTCCTGAGTGTAAATCTCTGGCCAAGAAGAAAATGTCTCCACCGCACTAAGGCATGTACCACTGCTGCAAGCTCAAGGTCATGGGTCGGATAATTGAGCTCATAATCTTTGAGTTTGCGGGACTCAAAGGCAACTACTCTACCCTCCTGCATTAACACTCCTCCAAGTCCTGCCAAGGAAGCATCTGTGCATACGAAAAACTCTCCATGAGGATCTGGCACTGCAAGGATAGGTGCTCTCGTAAGGCATTCCTTCAAGACATCTCGAAGGCTGCTCACATCTATCTCGACCATAAAAACTTCTTCCCTTTCCTGCTTTGAAGAGAAGTGATAGGGTGTGCAATCAAGAAAAGTCTGAACAAACCTCCTGTAGTACCCTGCTAGACCCATGAAACTACGCACCTCGGTCACACTAGTGGGTGCTGGCCAATCCATGATGGCTCAAATCTTGGAAGGATCGACTGCGATACCTTCCCCAGAAATGATGTGGCCCAAAATCGCACCTCGAGGTGAAAGAACGCACACTTCTCCAAGTTCCCGTAAAGGCGCTGCTCGCGAAGACACTGAAGAACTTGGCGAAGGTGCTCCTCATGCTCCTCACGTGTGCGTGAGTAAACTAGAATGTCATCAAGGAAGATGAGCACGAAGCGATCAAGGAAGGTCCTGAATACCCCATTCATCAAACTCATAAACACTGCGGGGGCATTCGTCAAACCGAAAGGTACCACTGTGAACTCGTAGTGGCCATATCTCGTGCGGAAAGTTGTCTTGTGAATATCTGTCTCCGCAATCCTGAGCTGATGGTACCACGACTTAAGGTCTATCTTGAGAAAAGCTGTATCCCCCTTCATCTGATCAAATAAATCATCAATGCGTGGAAGGGGGTAACGATTCTTGATCGTTACTTTATTCAGCTGACGGTAGTCAATGCACAACCGAAGAGATCCATCCTTCTTCTTTACGAAGATCACTGGTGCACCCCAAGGGGATACACTAGGATGGATTAGGCCTTTCTCCAGAAGGCCCTCAAGCTGCAACTTGAGCTCACACAACTCAGGAGTAGTCATCCGATAGGGTGCTCGTGAGATAGGCTCTGCGCCTGGAACTAGATCTATATGGAAGTCGATCTCACGTGGGGGAGGTAATCCCGGTAGCTCTCCTAGGAACACATCGGAAAACTGTGACAAGATGGGATGATCATCGAGGGAAGGTCCTCTCGACTCATCCTCGATCATCCACTGACCGTAATAGCAAACATCTGACAACCCTATCGCGCACACCGCTTAAGCTGCATAGCGGAGATGGTGCGAATAGAAACGGGTCTCTTAACCCCTGATATCACTAACTCCGCCCCAAGATCATCTATGCAAGCAATAGTCTTGTGGTAACAATCCACTCTAGCTCTGTGAGCGGACAACCAATCCATGCCTAAAATGATGCCATAAGATCCTAATGGAAGGATCCAAAGATCGAGGTAGTGGTGAAGGGTCCCAAATCCACTACACACTCCTTAACTAAGGAGTCTACGAAATCTTGGCTCTGAAGCCATCTCAACGTCCCAACTACGGCCCGCTTAACCGCCACCAGCCTGACGCTCTACTAAGGATGGTGCAATAAAAGAATCAGAAGAACCAGAATCAAATAATATAGAGGTGGAAATACCACCAATACTACCTGTCGTCTCAATCACAGTACTCGATGCTCGGCTGGCGGTTCTTGACCCTTTGCGTAGATCCGATGACTCCGTGCCATATCTCCAACAGTAGGCTCTGAGCTCTATGTCTTACCCTTGGTAGGGTTATGTGGGCAATCTCTCCAAAGATGTCCAACAACACCGCAACCATAACAACTGCCTGGTCCTCTCCAGTGGGAAGTAGCTCCAGCTGGTACTCTAGATGACTGAGATATAGATCCTGATGATCCGGCTATGGACTGCTGAGGTCTCTGCTGATGAGCTCCTACTGATTGAGCTCTCGGTGCACCCTGTGTCCTGATGGGACCCCTAGGAGGAGGCCCCATACTACGTCCTCTCTACGCATCAAATCTCTGAGGAGGTTGGTAAGGTGGGCGGGTCTGCTCTGCTGCTGCTGCTGTGGTGGTGGCCTGAATGAAGCTTGCCCTGAACTCTGTCCACCCCGTGGAGGAGGAACTGACCCCTTCGACCTACTATCCTGCATCTGCTGGATTCGGCTCGAACTCTGTCTCTAGCCTGTTGTGTCTTTCCCCGTGTCTCCTCTGCAATATAGGCCTTCTCCATGGCCTCTGCTAATGTCTGTGGGCAGTGAATGCACACTGCGCCACCTAAATCCAAATTCGGGCCCGGATGAACCTGTGAATCCATACCTGCTCATCCTGCATATAGTCGACGTCTTTGGAGTAGGTCCAGAATAAACTGACTCTCATACTCATCATATCGCATCGATGCCTGACGGAGGTCATGAAACTCGTCTATCCGTTGCTGAATAAATCTCCTGGGTAAATACCTGCTCCTGAAACTCTCCTCAAACAGCTCCCAGGTAATCGTCTCTGAGTCGATATGGAGTTTCTGCTCCTCGGTCCTCCACCAAACTCCTGCTCCATCCTTTAGAAGATGGATTGCAACACGAGCTTTCGTGTTGCTAGTACAAGGGTAGAGCTTGAAGCATCCGCTCAAGCTCACCAACCAGGCCTCTGCCTAAAAACCACTGTATCACCCGAATAGTGAGATGGTCGTAGCTTCAGGATCTCCCTGATATGGTCTGCAGCTGACATATGACGAATCCTAGATCTCTCTGTATGCTCCTCCCTCTGTCTAGGGCTCCGAGACCTGTCCCTATGTCCTGAGATCCTGTCCCCATGTCCTCTCTGTGGTGACTCTGCCCTAGCCGACTCTGCACGGAAATTCTCTGCTCTGTGCTCCTCGCTGTGTCGAGGGGATGCCTGAGCATCTACTGATGGCTCCAAACTATGTCTAGCAAGTCGTCCTCCCAAGGGCTCTCCGCGTATAGCGGCATTGACATCCTGGAGTGTCTGCAAAATCTGAGGCAGAAGGGCTGCTACGGCCTGCTCTGGTGGTGGTATGTCTAGGTCTATATGAAGAGACCCCTCGCCCAATCCGCGCCTCCTGCACAGATCAAGGCGAGAGTTAGTTCATTGTTCTAGGTCTTGAGTCAGTTTTGTTGTTTACTATAATTATCAACATTATGGCTTTATATTTTAAAAGTATTAGCTTTGTACTAAGTTGAATTGTCCTGCTTTGTGTTTTCCTGCGTGTGCCCAAGGGTCCCGACTTGAACCCCGGCTCGATACCAAAATGTAACGACCAAAAATAAAAGACGATGATGCTATGAAGATGACGCGCACGCCACAACCATGCAACCCAAAATGCGACAATTTTTTTTTTTTTTGTTTTGCAAATTATTTACCTTCGTTTCCCAAGAACACGACAAGCACATATTTGAGAAAAGTTTGCTAAACGTCTTTTGAGGTGTCATACCATATGATCTAACAAATTACAATTGTTACGTATTTCTTACGATGTCCTAAATTGTCGGGTAAACAAAACATGCAATTTCTTGGGAAAGTCCTTACCTCTTATTGGTTTATTCAAGTGCGGTTTCATTTATTTGCTCTGCTAACTTTGCTAATTTATAATTTTGTTACATAAAGATAATATACTACTATATATATACACTCATCATTTCTTGCAAGCTCTACGCCAAAGAAAAAAATCGTTTTAAGGTCCAAGTTGAAGCAAATCGTCGTGAAGGTATGGGAACTGCATTGTAAAATAGCATTAGTCATGTATATTGATTTTTTTTTTTTTGATATATTCTAATATATATATTTGTAGAGATATAGTATCAGGATAACCCATATGTTGCTATTTTGTTGACACTTAGAAAACTTTCAATATAGGTCCTTAGATATCTCTTTTAAGGGATTAGATGCTTTTGATTTAAGTGGTATATAAATAGATATATTAACAAAATTTATCCACAAATCAGTCTACATGCTATTCATACATTTGAAATTTGAGCATTAAATGAATGAGAGTCAAATCGGGGGAGTTTTTCAACCATGCTTAAATTTGTTTGGTTGGGGGCGGTGGGTGTCTCAACAACCACCTGTCCACCATTAAGACCCCCTCCTTGCATGCAAGAAAACAACCTGGCCGCCACTTCCAATTAATCATTTAGATTTTGGAAATCTTCCTTGCTCAGTCGACTAAACACTTTTCTACTATCCTGGCCGCGCGGGTAGGGGTGTGGAAGATAATAGATGAAGACACAGGCCGGTATAACAGGAGAAAATGCTAGTACGTACGCCTGGGCCGCGTGGAAACAGGTGAGGAAGATGCGTTACTTCCACTTTCATTGGGTGCCACAAGGTGAGCATAGAGAGAATAGGTTGCGGGACGTCAAAATGAGCAAAGGCTATTCAACTATGTTGTTATATCTGCTCAAAGATCGAATGCATCCTCAAATACGGGTTTGCCTTCAAAGAATTTATAACAAAATCGTTTAAGGGACAAAGTGAAGGCGTCTTCATTCCTTTATTTCTTTCTTTTTTTTTTTTTTTTTTTAACCAGGTTTCCCTCTCGAACGCCTTTGGAGGACCTATGCTTGCAAGTCCGTGATCTCTCCCGTGTTTCTCAAACTCCCGAAAAGTGTCGGTTTGTAGTATTCCGGATGTTTCTCATCTACGAGTTCTTTAGCCACAGAGATCTCCATATCAAGCTGGAAAAGATAAAAGAAAGCAAAGGACTGGCGAGTTCTCTGCCCTCCATATATCACACGATGTTCAGAACTACGATATACATGGTTACTCCACATCGATATGAGTACAGGGTAGAGCATTAATATCATTGGTCAAGTAAGAACATCTAAAATTAAAACTTATTATCAATAATCTCCAGTCGGTTTGGATGGGAGTGTTACACGGTGTGACCTGAATAAACTTATTACAAAGACCTCCATTGAGACTGGCCTGTCTTGCGAGGCTCGTGGAGAAGAATCTCCTAGAGGTGGATCCATTTCTATCAGAATATACAGAGGCGTAATTTGTTTTATTTTTGTAAGACGCCTCCTACGTAAGTTTAAGTATGTATTTCATTGACATTTTTAATTGGATGTAGATTGTTTGCATATATGTTAGTGATAGTATGTTTTTGTTAATATAAATAAAAGAAAATAATTAATAGTACATTAATATTGTTATAATTTGATATTAATAAATCCATTAGCTTTGGCATTACTTAGATATCAATTATATTGAAAGTATTAGTTTCCTAATAGATGAGAGGTGGGTAAGAAACTAACTAAGCTTAGAATTTTTGTGTTAAAACCTCTTTCTACATATTTTAATAGGGATATTTGTATGAAATTTCAAGTGGATTTGATCTCCTTTTACAATTTGCAAATATATTTACAATGGTTTCTTAAATGAAGAAGCATAATAGAGCTAGAGCCTAGATGATTTCATGGTTATATTGAAGGCTATTTAAAAACTTAAGTCCTTTCTTCAATAGTACAAGAAGGGGAAATACACTAACATTCCACTTTCAATACATCTCCTTTTAAACAACAAAATGAGATCTAACATGCATATTCTTTTGTAATTTCTTTCCAACATTCCACAAAAGAATTCAACAACATTTCCAATAAATTTTAGAGTAAGAAATACTATCATTTCAATGCAACTTTTCCTTCAAATTTTTTCTTTTACAACATATCCTATTTCATGTGGAAACAAATTTGCAATAATGGAAGCTAAAGAAAGCAAACAATATTACATTTTTCCTCCACTCAAGGTGGGTAAATACATGATGTTTTTACATTGTCAACAACAAGGTTCTTGTGCTCCAAGGTGTTCTTCATCCATGCTCCAAGTTCCAAGTATTTCAAATCACAACCAAGATAGGGGGAGAGGCAACACTCTCCTCCCAACCAAAACTCAATGGAGAAGAGAAGCAATCTCCTCCATTGACCCCCGAGCCCCAAACACAACATAATGAAGGGTGGTCTCCAACTCAAGGCAACAATACTTGCTTCCACAATACAATTTTCTTCACAACATTCAAGGTTAAAAGAAGAAACAAAAAGGAAACACAAATAACACCAAACATTTCACAACAAGGCTTTCATCCAAGCCAACAAGAGAAGGAACTATGGGAAGGTTTTCCTTATGCCTCCCAATTGAGATGAGATGCCCATCCAAACCCTCCACAATAAAACTCAAGCCCCTATGACTCTTATGCCTCCCTCAAGTACCCCTTTTTCCTCCCATACTCTTATGCCTCCCTCCTCTTATGGCTCCCTCAAGGACAAGGTAAGAATGTGAACATTCTTACCCAAGATGGGCATCCCTCTCAAACTCCCTCCACAATTTCCTATTCTACTCTTATGCCTCCCTCATGAGTTTTCCCATAGACCTCTCCTACACTACACATTAAACATTCTATCCATTTTTCACAATACACAAAAGTAAACATACATTATTCACCAATTTAGCATAGAAGCAACAACAATATGAAAGCAAAAAAGGGAGAAGGTTTCCTACCTCTCCATTGGAGAAGCCTAAACCAAGAAGCTTTGTCCAAGCTCCCTCCAAAACAATCCAAGCATGCAAGTCCAAGCTCCTTCTTTTCTCTTTCTCCCAATTCTTTCCTCTCCCAAAAGAAAATAAAAGAAAAGAACTCCTCAACAAAAACCTCCAACCCCCTCAACAAGAGAGGAAGTTTCTATAAATAGACAAAAAGAAAGAGTGAGGGTGATGTGGCTCCTTGTAGGATGCCACATCACACATCCTCAAGACCACCTCCCTTAGTCAACTCAAATCCCAAAACACCATAAATGGGTGGTTGGGTTGAATGACATCTCTTTTCCACATCCATCCCTTCCCATGTGTCTTAAGGCACAATTAAATGCAAAAGGAAGACAAGTGCACTCCAAAGTCACATTTCCCTTCCCAAAACAATAAATAATCCCCTTTTTGGCTTCCCAACCCATAGATATGGTTGGTAAGGGGTTTTGGGAAGTGTGGGACAAGTTCAACTTGTCCCACAAGTCCCCCAAAATTGCCTTAAATCTCAAATTCGAGATTCAAAGGATTTGGAGTGGTCAACACTCAAAACAAGCATTCAAAACAAGAGGCAAGCACAAGGCTCAAGGAGCCAACCATAAAAATTAATTACACCCACTAGACTTCCCTCCAAAACTTAAAAATTAAAACAAGATGTTAATTTAATCTAAACACACTTAGCAAAATAAATTTAAAAAAAGATATCACAAATAAAATCACCTACTAAAGTAAGTTAAAACAAGTAAATAAAATTCTTACCCCCTTGGTCACATTAGAAAATTTCCCCCTCATGGAAATTTTTTTCTTAACACATAAAAGAACAAAGGTAACACAATACAATTCACTAGTTGCCTTGACGACCAAATGTTGTAACCACCCGACATTCTGTTGTGTTTGGTTCCCAATCCCCCTTTAGGTTGTGATCATGTTGTGTTTCCTGCAAAATACAAAATACCTCCTTCGGCCTTGCGGCCATGTCAAAATATCCAAAATAACCATATGCATGAAATTTATTAACATCTATACGTAATTCAATCAATCATTATTTCTAGGTCTAAATCACAACTTAATTATGCATTTCATCATTATCCAAAATTATAGTAATGTAAATTCAACAACTACATTCTACTCATCATGGCGAAGAAATCCAATGTTAGAACACATGCAATATATCCATATAAAAATAATATCGGTATCAATAGTCATCCATGAGTCGGTGTAGATCATACTGAAAACAAAATCCAATCATAATCCAAATGCATCTAGTCACTAAACATCATGCTAGTCAACATAAGTATAAGTCATGTCCATATCCAAAGTCTGCATAACTCAAAATGATAATCAACTAAGTGTCGTAGGGAAGTGGGCATTACACAAGGTACCACATTGTGGATGGATCCTGAATGTGGGTTCTTATTTATGGAAGAGATGGCTACCAACACATTACCTTGCACTAATGTTTCCATTCCCCTTGTAGGTATTTATTGCATTAGTTATGCAAATGAACTTCCCATGTTGCGTCAATGTTTTTCACCTCAAGGATGATATTTTTGTGGGAAAAATCCTAAAGAGATATTTAAAGAAAAGATGAATGATTATATAGTTATTGAACCATCCTTTTCTCGATGGGGAAGTATGTTGCTCTGCCTCTATGTGTCTCAAAAAGAATTGTTGACTATTAAAATATATTTCTTCACTTATTTCTCACTCCTCAAGGTCGTTGATGAGGAATCTAGGTTAATTTTTGCATTTCAAGTACAAGAAATAAAGATACGAGTAATGCTTCCTATTAGAAGGATAACATATGCAATAAATGTTCGAAGAAGGTGCTCCCTATTTTCATGCAGATTAAATATGAACAATCAAGATTTATTTTTGCAACACTTCAATGTATTGAGTTAATAATGGTTGATATGTAATACAAGATTGAGCAATCTCTAATAGGGAACACCTACCAACCTAATTATTTCTTTTATACATGATAAATAATTTTAGAATCATATGGGTAAAAAATCATATTTTGGATTAGAAATGAACACACATAGTTTAATTTTCAGCTACATCTCAAAAAGATGGGATTGTGAGATATGAATTCAAGTACCATTCTCAACAAATTGTAGACACGACTCATTCATAATGTCGTCTCACTTGATCTATTTAGATTTTAAAAATTAGGAAAACCATACACATTATATTTGCTTTAAAAATTTGTATCATTCCTTCCCAAATCAACATTTTTTTCACTTGTTTGTGCCTATTCATATGTTCCATAGTAATTTCTATACAAATGCACTTCCTTAATATTCCCCAACTCCTAAGATTTTGTTCCTATTAACTATTTTCTCTGTTCATTCCAATAAGGCTTGGATTTACCAATGTCATGTATCCTCTTCCATTCTTCACCTCCTTCACATATCTCTAATCCCTTTAACATGGTTCCACCAAACATCCAATTGCATTCTCTTTGTTGTGACCATAAGCCTATTTTAGAATGAAATCTTCCTTCATAAAAAAATCTTCAATGTCCTTGGCACCTTCCTCAAAACTTAAAATAATGCCTAGGATAGCTAGCAATTCATCATCCCCCTTTCTCCCTGCCCTCATTCATGCTATTGCTCATGAATTTCAACAAAAGTGGCACCAATCCCACTTTCACACACATTTTATTAATAACTTTTTGAATCCACATATTTAAAAGTTCAAACGTGTAAATACGAAAGAGAGGAAGCATAGAGAGCATTACATCCTTGTAAGATGGGTATACATGTGGATTGTGTCCATCCATCTGCTTGCTCAACAATGTAGGAAACTAGTGTTTTGCCCCATTGCCCCTGACTGGACTACCAACTGTCATGTCCCATATATTCCTAGGAAAATCATTTCCTAATAACCATAAAAAATCAACGACCATTATTCATTTAATCAATGCATCGATCTATGAAGATAACAATAGTTGTCTATCTTCTTTGAGAGATAGATTATTCCAATAAGAACACACCTATTTAAATAATAGTTAGAAATCTATGTAGGCCATAATTTTTAATGTGTAATATATTCTATACCCTCCAAAAATATGCACATTTCGTATTTATTTATTATAGCATAAAATGACCTTGCTTTTCTTTCTTCCTATGAATAGTTTTAGATTTAAAGGTTCCTGAAATTACCCATAAATTCGTTGCAAAGCACACTTCGTAAGCCATAGTTTTTAATACTAAAATATGTACACTTAGTATTTAAAAGATAACCCGTAAAAGGACTGCCACTATGTGAAGTTAGCTACGTATAAATCCGTTGCAAATCCTTTTCAGAAAGTAGTAAATTTTATAACGTTGAGAAGACCGTCTGAAAATAAACGGGAAAAAAGCAGATGCGTGGTAGACAGGTGTCGGGACTAAATTTTATAACGTTGAGAAGATGGTCTAAAAATAAACGGAAAAAGCAGATGGGTGGTAGACAGCTGTCAGGAGCAAATGACTGTTGGGAAAAGAGCTGTTAGCGAAAGCATTATAAAAATCCCTTTCCCGGTAATAATTTACCATGTTTCGGTGTGTGTTGTTCCTCTGTGTCTGTGTTTTTTCCTTTGTGTCTGTGTTTTTTCGCCTTGTCTGGTTTGTCTCAATGTGGCATGGCCATGCCCCGTCTTTGTTCCTTATTTTTGAGCTTTGAATAGCTTTTGCCTGTATTTTTTGTTTCAATCTCGTGTCTTGTATATTTTGTTTGTTTTCTGTTGGAGATGGCAGTGAATGGAGCAGATAGCAAATAATTCGTGTTCTGGTAAGTTACTCTGAGCTTCTATTGTCAGATGTTTTTGCCCCGTATTACTGGAGATTATTGAGTTTTCTCGTCCTTTTTTCTGATTTGGATTTGGTGCTTTTCTCTCTGTAATTACAGGTTCCTCTGCTATCACGGAACAGAGCACTGGGGCAGAACAGAGCACTGGTATGTTTTGTTTTTGTGCTGATTTATCTCCGCAAAGAAGGTCGTTTTATTTGGACAGATTTTGCTACAGCTTAGGGTGAATTAATCGAGGTAATGGTCCCATGATCTGTTGCACCCGATGGCCGTCCTTCATTGTAGGCTGGGTTTAAAAATAATTTACAGAAGGTTATTATTCAGACTTTTTATATCTTAGGGTTTTTTATAGATAAATGGGAAACGGTTGGTGTTTTTCCATCTCAAGCTATTTTCAACATCGCCATTGAATGACAATTGTCACATGAATTCTGCCATTAGATTGAGACGTTCAAACGTATTTGAGATTCGTTGTCTTCTGAAGTCACTGAAGTTATAATTAGGTCAGGGGTTTTACTAAATCCTTGTTATTGTAATTAGGTCAGGGATTTTACTAAATCCTTGTTAATGCCTATCCCAAGCTGCCACTACCTTTGAGAGGTCCAACTGGTTTTACTAAATCCTTGTTTATTTAATTTTTGTAGGGGTTTTTCTTGTTCTGTTCTCTGTGTATTGCATGGCCATGCTCTGTTTTTTTCTTTTCCTGATTTCTTTTGGTCTCTGAGAAAATGGTTAAGAGTTGTTTAAAGTGCACAAAATTCTCTTAACTCGCAGATTATTGATACATATTTTAGTTTAGATACATCATTTACTACTTTAAATCAATTTATTTGGTGTAGAGTTTTCATAAAATAGACTGAGATCCGGGTGTAAATGTCACTCTTATGAGACAGGATGGGCAGAGGTGTCTTCTAATCCTCTTTAACATTTTGTACTGTACTTTGAATTGTTATTCCCTTTTTTAAAATTCTGGGGTTTACATTGTGTATTTCTGTTTTTAGGGGGATTGTAAGTGTTCTAATGTCTGTGAATTGCTTTATTTTTCCTTTTTTTTCATATTTTGGACTTTAATAAAATGTTGCAGAAATTTTTCTTAATTTGCAGATTATCAATGAGTATTTTAGATTAGATGCATCATTTAGTTGTTTTATATCAATGCATTTGGCATTAATGAATGTAGTACTTAAGTTTTTTTAATTTTATTTACTTTCATCTCTTATGAGACATGATGAGCTGGAAAATTATCTATGATGTGGGTTTAGGTGAAGACAGTAAGGTAGCGTACTGATTTATTTCTTGTCCATTGTTTATTTTTGTATTCTATAGGGGCGTTTGCATTGTTTAGTTCTTTTTTTAGTGGTTTAAAGTGTTTTGTTGTGTGTGTCATGGCCATGCTCTGTTTTTTTTTTTTTTTTTCCTTATTTCCTTTGGTATCTACGTTTGATGGAATTGGTATTTGTTTCCTGCGCACTATAAAATAACTGGGAAACAACATAGGTGAGCTTTTGATGTTGTCTTCAACAACATTTTGTATTGTAGTTTGCATTGCTGTGTTTTTCCATTGTTATTAATTATTTATTTTTGTATGGTTTGCTTATCGTTATGATGATTGTTTGTTGAAGCAGCATAGGTGAGATTTAACATTTTGTATTGTTTATATTTTTGTATGGTTTGCTTATCGTTATGATGATTGTTTTGGATCTGAAATCAAACAACAAAGGAGGTGGAAGAAACGATAGAGAGTGAAATGTGGTTGTTTGAATGAGGAGATGGAAGTGTGCAAAGAGGAGGAAGATAAAGATGTCTGCAGACAAGGAAGAATGTACAATAGGAAGTGAATGTGGGATGGATAGGGTTGAGTGGGAAGCACCTGGATCAGTTCACCTGGATTGTTATTATGAATTGTCACATGAATTCTGCCATTAGATTGAGACGTTCAAATGTATTTGAGATTCGTTTTCTTCTGAAGTCACTGAAGTTATAATTAGGTCAGAGATTTTAATAAATCCTTGTTATTGTAATTAGGTCAGGATTTTACTAAATCTTGTTAATGCCTATCCCAAGCTGCCACTGCCTTTGAGAGGCCCAACTGGTTTTACTAAATCCTTGTTTATTTAATTTTTGTAGGGCTTTTTCTTGGTTTTCTGTGTTTTTTTGTTCTGTTTTCTGGTTTTTAATGCTCTATTTTGGTCTCTGAGAAAATGGTTAAGAGTTGTTTTAACTTCACAAAATTCTCTTAACTCGCAGATTATTGATACACATTTTAGTTTAGATACATCATTTACTACTTTAAATCAATTCGTTTGGCATTAATGAATTTAGGTAAGCGTGTAGTATTTTTATTAAATATAATGAGATCTGGGTGTAAATTTCACTCTTATGAGAGACAAGATGGGCAGAGGAGGTGAAGGCCGGAAATTAGGAGCTGTTGATTGTGTCAGTTAATCCTCTTTTACATTTTGTATGACTGGAAATCAGGGAGCCCTTTTTTTTTTAAATGGGTTTTTGAATTGTTTATTTCTGTTTTTTGTATTTGTGGGGATTTTTACATTGTGTATTTCTGTTTCTTTGGGAATTGTAAGTGTTCTAATGTCTTTTTTGAATTGCTTTGTTTTGTAATGTCTGTGAATTGCTTTGTGTTTTTTTTCATATTTTGGACTGTGCTATAATGTTGCAGAAAATTCTCTTAATTTGTAGATCATCAGTGATTATGTTAGATTAGATGCATCATTTACCAGTTTTATATCAATGCATTTGGCATCAATAAATGTAGCAGTTTAGTTTTTATTTATTTATTTACGTTTTCATCTCTTATGAGACAGGATGAGCTGGAAAATTATCTAGGATGTGGGTGTAGGTGAAGGCTGTAAAATAGCTCAGTGATTTATTTCTTGTGAATTGTTTATTTTTGTATTTTATAGGGGTGCTTGCATTGTTTACATTTTTAATTGGTTTAGAGTGTTTTGTTGTGTGCGTGTTGTATGGCCATGCTCTGTTTTCTGTTTAATATTCTTTGGTGATTTTAATATGCATGTCTCACTAAGCTGTTTAAATTGTATTGTAAATTTGTTACTATTTAAATTGCAATCCATCACGAAAATTTATTTACTTTTAAAAGATGAGTGGATCGTGTATAAAAAAATTGTATTATACATTTGTTATTATTTAAATTGTAATCCATATTTTAGGAAAATTTATTAAATTTTTAAAGAGAGTGGATTTTTATGGACTTTTAATTGTACTTTCCTAAGTTGTAAGAACGCTAAACTGTACATTGAAATTTGGTTGGGCGAATAATTAATTAGAAGAACATAATCAATAATTAATTTGAAATATTGTTTGGCGAATAATTTATTTAATTAAAATTATTGTAAAAATTTGAAATAGTAAAAATCATAAAAACTAAAATATATAAATATTAATTATAAAAATAAATAAAAAATTAAATTTTTAAAAATAAAAGTATATAGAATAAAATATAAAAAAAAAAATTAATACGAAATAACAAAAAACAAAAGTTAATTAAAATTATGAATGGGGAATAATTTATTAAAATAAATTAATTAATTAAAATATTAAAAATTAAATATTGAAATAGATAAATTAAAAATGAAAATTGAAATGAATAAATAAAAGTTGAAAAAAAATAAAAAATTAATATTAAAAATATAAATTTAAATTAATAATTAATAAGAAATATGATCAATTTATTATAATTATGAATGTTAATGAAAAGTAAAATCAATAAAAACATAAAGAATAACAAATTTATATGTTTTTAAAAATTTAAAAAAAAGAAAAATTATAAAATTAAAATTAATTAGAATATGAAAAATTAAAAATTAAGAAAAAAACTTTATATCAAAAATTTAAAAGTAAAAATTAAAATTGATAATTTTTTTGAAAATCAATAAAATTTTACAAATTGATAAAATTTCAAAACTAAAATTGCAAAGTAAAATGAAAATTAATAATGTTGAAATTTTTTAAATTAATAAATTCAAATTAATCATGACAAATAATGAAAATCAATAAAAATAATGAAAATCAATGAAAATAACAAATTTATATTGTTTTTAAAAATAAAAATTTAATAAGAAATATGATTAATTTATTATAATTATGAATGTTAATGAAAATTATTATTAAAATATTATAAAAATTAACAAGAATATTAAAATATTAAAAATAAAAGGACATATATAAAAATTTAAAAAATAAAAAATTAATAAGAAATAATATAAAAACAAAAATTAACTAAAAGGTAAAAATTAAAAGAAAAGGTAAAAATGAAAATTTAAAATTAAAATAGATAAATCAAAAAGAAAATTGAAATTAATAAAAAATTGATATTAAAAATTAATACAAATTAAAAATTTAAAAATAAAAAATAATAAGAAATAATTTTAGAAAAAAACCAAAATTAATTAGAAATCCAAATTTAAAAAAAATACGAACTTAATAAATAATATTGAAAATCATTAAAAAATTTAAAAATTAAGAAAAATTAAGAAAAATTAAAAATTTATAAAATATAAATTAATAAGAAAATTAAAAATTTTAAAGTAAAAATTAAAATTGATAATTTTTTTGAAAATTAATAAAAATTTGCAAATTAATAAAATTTCAAAATGAAAATTAAAACCAAAAATGAAAATGAAAAATTAAAAATAAAAAAATTAAAAGATTAAAAAATTATAAATTAAAATGAATTAGGAATTAGAAAAATACAAAAGTTAAAAATAAAAAAGTATAAATTCATTCAAAATTAGAAATAACTTTAAAACTAAAATTAATTAAACTTATTAATTAATAAAAATAACAAAAGTAGAAATTAAAAAAATTAAATTGAAAATTAATAAAAATAATTACAAAGTTAATAAAAGAGGAAAAAATTTAATAAGACTTCATGAAAATCAATGTAATAAATTAAAAATTAGAAATTAGTTTAAATAATAATTAATAATTTTAAAATTGTAAAATATCGAATATTAAAAAGTAAAATTATAATGAAAAATACTAAAATTCAAAAATTTAAAAATTAGAAACTGATGGAAAAACTAAAAATGAACAATTAAATAATTAACAAAACTCAATAATTAAGAGAATTTGAAAATTAAAATAAAACAAATTAATTACTAATTAAATTTCAAATGTAAAAAATATATAGAACTTCATAAGAAATAAAAAAAAATTTAAACAATACTTAATAATATAAAAATTAAAATTGATAAATATTGAATATTAAAAAGTAAAAAAGTAAAATTAAAGGAAAATCTATTAAAATTCGAAAACTTATAATTGATTAAAAATTAAAATTAATAAAAATTAAATATTACAAAATTAAAAAAATTAAAAACTTGTTAATTAATGTTGTAAAAGATTAATAAGAATTCATGAAAATCAATGTGAAATAAATTAAAATTAATAAAAGTTAGAAATTAGTGTAAATAATAATTAATAATTTTAAAAATTTAAAATATCGAATATTAAAAAGAAAAACTGAAATTAAAATGTATTAAAATTCAAAAATTAGAGATTGATGGAAACTAAAAATTAATAACTAAATAATTAACTAAATTTAATAATTAATAGATTTTTTAAAAGTAAAATAACAAATTAAAAAAATATATAAAACTAAAAACCAAAAATGAAAAATGAAAAATTAAAAAATTAAAAGAGTAAAAAATTTATAAATTAAAATCAATAAAAATTAAAAATTAAAATGAATTAGGAATTAGAAAAATACAAAAGTTAAAAATAAAAATAAAAAAATTTAAATTCATTAAAAATTAGAAATTAATTTAAAACTAAATTAATTAAACTTATTAATTAATAAAAATAATAAAAGTAGAAATTAAAAAATTAAATATTAATTAAATTGAAAATTAATAAAAATAATTACAAAGTTAATAAAAGAGGAAAAATTTAATAAGACTTCATGAAAATCAATGAAATAAATTAAAAATTAATAAAATTAGAAATTAGTTTAAATAATAATTAATAATTTTAAAATTGAAAAATATCGAATATTAAAAAGTAAAATTATATTGAGAAAGTATTAAAATTCAAAAATTTAAAAATTAGAAACTGATGGAAAAATTAACAATTAAATAATTAACAAAACTCAATAATTAAGAGAATTTAAAAATTAAAAAAACTAATTAATTACTAATTAAATTTCAAATCTATAAAATATATAGAACTTCATAAAAAAATAAAAATAATTTAAATAATAATTAATAATATAAAAATGTAAAAATTAAAATTGATAAATATTGAATATTAAAAATTAAAAAGTAAAATTAAAGGGAAAATTTATTAAAATTCAAAACTTATAATTGATTAAAAATTAAATTAATAAAAATTAAATATTACAAAATTAAAAATAAAAACTTGTTAATTAAAGTTGTAAAACTAATAAGAATTCATGAAAATCAATATGAAATAAATTAAAAATTAATAAAAGTTAGAAATTAGTTTAAATAATAATTAATAATTTTAAAATTGTAAAATATCGAATATTTAAAATAAAAATTAAAAATTAAAATGTATTAAAATTCAAAAAATTAAAAATTAATTACAAATTAATAAAAGTTAGAAATTAGTTTAAATAATAATTAATAATTTTAAAATTGTAAAATATCGAATATTTAAAATTAAAATTAAAATTAAAATGTATTAAAATTCAAAAAATTAAAAGTTAATTACAAATTAATAAAAGTTAGAAACTAGTTTAAATAATAATTAATAATTTTAAAATTGTAAAATATCGAATATTTAAAATAAAAATTAAAATTAAAATGTATTAAAATTCAAAAAATTAAAAATTAGAAATTGATGGAAACTAAAAATTAATAACTAAATAATTAACTAAATTTAATAATTAATAGATTTTTTAAAAGTAAAATAAAAATTAAAAATAACAAATTAATTACTAACTAGCAATCGCATGTGTATAATGCAATGTGAATGCCGAATGGTATATGTTATTTGATTTAGAGGGGTAGTTAACTATTTGGGTGAAATTGTGTTAGTGTTGCAATGTGTTTGAGACGGTGATTGCATCGGTTTTTTGGTTAGTTTTTTGTTGAAAAAGCCTTTTTTGTATTGTCGTTAATATGTTGATAAGGAGTGTGATACTTCAAGCCAACAAGTTTGTATTATTGTACATGAATGAAAATGTCCTTGTTGTATACAACACATTTCTCATTAAGCCTTGATGTTCTTGCATATTCAGGGTCAATGTAGCCAATGGTAACCATAACATAGGTGCAGGTGTGGGTTTTGGCCGAGGAAATGTACTTGGCAATGCCAAATTCTGACAAATGTGCCTTAAAATTATCATCCAAAAGAATGTTACAAGTCTTCACATCCCTATGAACAATGCATGGGCTACAATCATGATGAAGATATGCTAATCCTTTTGTAGCACAATTAGTAATCTTTAGCCGAGTGTCCCAGTCTAGCTTTTGTCTTCTTTTATGATTCTATACGAAATTAAAAAAATACACTTGTTAGATTCTTCAACAATCCATTTTAATTAGAAGGTTAGATATTTATTGGATTCTTATGAATCTACAATGTACAGATCCATTTTTCTTCATTATGATCAGTCAAACATTTCATCTTTAAGCATTATTTTCAGTGTACAGAGACAAAACATCAAAATGCAATTGCCACCTTCTCACTATGGTGGGAGAGGAATAAATTTTTTTCCTCCTTGTCCACATCAATCAGTCCATGATTTGAATCTGGGAAATATCCTCCTGCCTTCATCTCCCAATACAATTCGTCCAACTTTGCATAAATCACCTGTGTTTGTGGATGTGATGTGTCTCCTACACAGAAAGCATGTACCATTTTATGGCCTTCAATCCAACTACACCTAGGTTTCTTTTGAATTCCTCTATCTTTCATCAATCTTCTTATCATTTGAACCTCACTCCATCTGCCCACTTCTGCATAAATGTTTGACAGAAGAACATAAGTTGCAGTATTTTGAGGATCGAGCTCAAAAAGAAGAGTCATTGTAAATGATCCTAACCCTATATTCTTATGTGCTCTACAGGCACCCAACAAACATTTCCACACAACGACCATGGGTTTAATTGCCATTTTGATGATAAAATTTAGAGATTCCTCAAGATAGCCAGCATGGCCAAGAAGGTCAACCATGCACACATAATGATCAATTGTAAATGCAATGCAATAAACCAAAGAAGGTTCTGATTTAGATGTGTGCTTACTCAACATTTTGTATCCTGTTTGTAATCAGAAGACATGGGCAGGGATTACAGTAGCACTGATAATGGAAATCCTAGATCGAAAACTTTTCGACATGAAACAAATGCAGATGTCACCATGGTCCAACCGCCCCTATTTGATTGCAAACAAAATATTCAGCCTATGATGGGTTTTATAAAAAACAATAATTGGAAGAGCCTGTCCATCTGAAATACATAGAGTACAGATAGACTGACTAAAGCTTGAGACAGTAGTAAAACTTAGAATAGGAAAAAAAAAACATGTTAAAGTAAAGGACTTGAATAAATGTCCCGCATTGATAAAATATATAAATACTGACTATTCAATTTGAGGCAATGGTACGAGTAAAATTTTGAAATAGAAAAGGAATTATAAACATGTGCCTACATTTATAAAATCCTGGAGAAGGAATGAGGGGACCATTCTAGGAGGCCTGTACATGGAAAACTTCATCAACAACCTCATGTTATCAGGAGTCTGTGGCAGAAGGATGTCAGCCACAGCCAGGGAATTATTGTTCCTAAAAAGTTCATCCTTTTCCTGATACACCATGCACACACCAGAGCTAATAATGACCACTCTCTCCACTGCCTGAGGGAATAGATGAGCGAGCCTATATGCCACAAACCCACCATAGCTAATCCCACCCAGATGAAATTTCCCCACACCCAATTGTTTCAAAAGCTTCATCACTGCCTCTGCTGAAAAACTCTGTTCTCCCACTACTTGTGGAATAGGATTTGCCAAAGAAAATAAGGTCAGGCACATAGAGATTGAAATTTTGCAGAAGGGGCCTGATCTGTGGATGCCACTGCCACATTGCATTGGCTCCAAATCCATGAATCAGAACAAAGTTCTGTTTTGTGGGAGATGGTGTTGTGGGCACCCAACAGTGCATCTCTGTGGCTTGGTCCACTTTAATCAGCTGGGAAGTCATACCACAGTAAATGAAGTAGAGTCGCAGTGACCAGTCCCTCCATGATATGAAGCTCTGTTTCAAAATTTGCTCCTGACAGATGCATTTGCTTAAAAGCTTCAACAACTTTTTCAACAAACCCATTTTGTGCATATCCTCCAATCATGGTATTCCACGAGACCACATTTTTTTGAGGCATTTTGTCGAACAGTTTGCATGCCTTGTGTATGCTTCCACATTTTGCGTACATATCTAACAGGGCGCTTGCAACTACAACGTTGAAAAAAACACTGCTTTCTATTATGCTTTGATGGATTGCCATACCCTGTTCTAAAGCTCCCATTTTGGCACAGGCTGGGAGGATGCTGGCAAATGTTACGGGGTTGGCTTTTACACCTACCAATTCCGTTGACAGTTCAATAGCTGCAAAACCCTTCTTCACCATTCCTGCAGTTACTGAACAAGACCTCAAATGTGAGAGAGGCATGAGCATGCACCTGGGAGTATACAACACATCTGGAAGATGATCGAATGCTCTGCACTCAAACCCAATCAAAGGAACAAATGGCATGGTAAAATACAAGATCTGAGATGCATTTGGCTAAACAAAACTGAAAAAGGTTTTCGGGAGTCTGAGTTGATTTGAACAGAAATACATGCAAAAGAGGATTTGAAAGATTGAACAATATGTTTTAGCGAAAATATGATCAAACGCTCATTCTGCTTCACAAATTTAACAAAACATTTCAGACAAGAGACAAAAGCTAGACCTCAAAAAACCTTGTTCACCTCTTCATAGCTCGAATAATCAATTTAGACTGTAAATCGACCTAAGATGCCCTCGCCAATGCTCAAATTTGAAGTCGTCAATCGTTAAGCTCCCATTTTGGCACAGGCTGGGAGGATGCTGGCAAATGTTACGGGGTTGGCTTTTACACCTACCAATTCCCGTTGACAGTTCAATCGCTGCAAAACCCTATTCAGATCTCATTTTACTTGATAACATAAGTTAATGCCCAAAACTCCTAGAACTCAAAGTTTACTTGTGAACATTAATCCACCTGAATTTTTTTTTTTTTAAAAGTATAAATGAACTCAAATCAGAATCGACGCTTCCAAAAAACTTGGGCAAAAATAATTTTAGGTAAGGATTTCTGTAAACTCTTGAAGCGGTTCTTTTTTCTCGCTACACTTTGAGTTACACTTTTGGGTAGAGATTTCAGAGAAATGATTGTAGTTCTCCTAAATATTGAGTTACATTACCGGATTCGGGGGAATGAAGCTCTTTGCAGTTATTACCAGTAAATCACACACTAAAATGCAGCACATAGCCTAAGGCAAATCGGGGTCTTAGATGAGGCCTTCATAAAAAAATTATTTAGTGCAAGTTTGAGTAGACTTGAACTGGACCAATTTTACTTTGTAAACGTAGATCAACACCAAAAGACCCAACCTCAACGCATAACATCAAAAAGGTAGCTGAGAATCAATACCTTACACGGAAAAAGAAAAATAAGAAAACAGTCTAAGCAGGAGAGCAAAAATAAGTTCATACCTGAGAATCTATTGCCGCTCAAATCCATCTTCCCCAGCTGCTTGAGCCTCCCAATCTCCGATGGAATAGCCCCCGTAAAATCATTTCCGTTGAGAAACATTACTTGCAGCCCTGTAAAGTTGCCTATACCGCGAGGCAGCGAACCTGTAAGCCTATTATGCGATAAATTAAGCTGCGACAGCTTCTGGGAGACCTCAATGCCGTCCGGCGTGAGATTTCCGCTGAGATCGTTATTTTACACTCCATTAAGTCGAGTTCGGGAAGATTTAGTAGCCCGGCGGGGATTGAACCGTTGAGATAGTTTTTTCCCATTCGAAGCCGGTTTAAGGACTTACAAGAGCCTAGGGTTTTCGGAATAGGGCCGAAGAAGAAATTATTTTGCAAAATGAGGCTTCGCAGCTTGTTTCCTGAGCAGAGATACGGGGAATGAGGCCTGTGAGCTTGTCGTAAGAAAGGTCGAGGATGGCAAGCTTTCCATCGAGGCCGAGGCGGGTGGGAATCGAACCCGTGATGTTATTTTCCAGAGACTTATGACTTCTAAGTGGGCAAATCGACGATTTTTCTCGAAAGTGACGGCCGACAAATTTAACTTAGTCATAGAAACGTCCGCAGAGGCCTTTCCCATAGGGGGAATGCCTTCGGCGTAATTAAAATTTCAAATTTAAAAAATATATAAAACTAAGAAGCAAAAATGAAAAAATAAATTGAGAATTTAATAAATTCAAAAATTAGAAATTGAGTAAAAATTAAAATTAATAAAACTTAATAATTAATAAAAATTAAATTTTAAAAAATTAAAAATTAGAAATTAGAAATTAATTAAAAAATAATATTAAAAACTTTTAAAATAAAAAAATAAAAACATATTTTAAAATATTAATTAAAAATTTATAAAAATTAAAATTCATTTAAAAGTAAAATGAAAATGAAAATTAATAAAATTAAAAATTAAAAATTAATAAAAATGAGAAATTGATTAAAAGTAGAAATTTAAAAATTAAAATTAAAATTAATAAAAAAAAAATTAAAAATAAAATTAAAAATGAGAAATTCATTTAAAGTGAAAATTTAAAATTAAAAAATTAATAGAAATATAAAAAACATTAAAATATTAAAATGAAAATTAATAAAAATGAGAAATTAAAATTAGAACGATCAAGAATTGTTACCCCCTTCCACTCATCGATGATTTATTCGATCGGATGAGGGGAGCCACAATTTTCTCCAAGATAGATCTTAAGTCGCTATCATCATCAAATGAGGATCACAGAGGCGAGATATTCATAAGACCACCTTCCGTATGAGATATGGCCACTACGAGTTCTCAGTGGTACCTTTTGGTCTAATGAATGCCACCACAGTGTTCATGAGCTTGATGAATGGGGTATTCATGACATTTTTTGATCACTTCATGCTCATCTTCCTTGATGACATTTTGATTTAGTCACGTATGTGTGAGAAGCATGAGGAGCACCTTAGCTAGGTTCTTCGGTGTCTTCGTGAGCAGCATCTTTAGAACTTTGAGAATAATTGTAAAGAGGTGATCCTTCCAAGATTCGAGCTATCATGGATCGATCTGGCACCCACTAGGGTGACCGAGGTGCAGTGTGATTCATGGGTTTGGCGGGATATTACAAGAGATTTGTTCAGGATTTGTCTTAGATTGTGCATTCCCATCACTTCCCTTTAGCAGAAAGGGAAGAATTTTTTTTGGTCAGATAGATGTGAGTAGGCCTTTAGGAAACTAAAGGAATGCCTCACATCACCTATTCTTCGCAGTGCGGGATCTTGAGGTGAGTTCTAAGTTTGCATGATGCTTCTTTGTCGGAATTGGAGGTGTGTTGATGCAGGAGGGCAGAGTAGTTGCTTTTGAGCCTCACAAACTCAAGGATTATGAGTTCAATTATCTTACTCATGATCTTGAGCTTGCAATAGTTGTGCACACCTTGGTGTTGTGGAGACCTTCCTTCTTGGCCGAAGATTTACACTAAGGACTGATCACTTGAGTCTTTGCCACCTCTTCACGCAGCCCAATCTCAATGCTCGTCAATGGCATTGGATGGAGTTTCTTTGTGAGTATGATATGGAGATAGAGCATGTAAAGGGGAAGGAGAATGTGGTTGCAGACACCTTGAGTAGATGGAGACATGTGGCTATGGCTACTTCAATGGGTATAGATTTGCGGAGCAGGATTTTGTAAGCAACTTCTTCACGACAACTTCTACCTTAGCCAGAGCAGATATTGAGTCTCGAGACCACTCAAGGGAGATTTGATGGATTTTCATTAGAGGAGATGGTCTTCTCAAACACAAAGGTCGGATATATGTTCTAGAGATGGAGGCTTGAGACACTTATGGATATTATTGTAGTTTTTTGTTTTAGCATAATGTTAGAGATAATAGACTATTGTTGATTTTAATTCATATATGATGCATGTGGATTATTAGGGACATTTTATATTAATGTTGATATGCTATTGACATGGTTATATATATATTTTTCACACATGTGATATTTCGTCATATTGAGTAGACCTTTGATAATTGAACTAATGTTGTGATCATTTTGACATGGATGGAACATAAGAATAGAGATGTTGGTAGAAATTGTAAATGATATCATAATTGCCTAGATGTTGTTTGATTCATATATAGATAATTGTGGACTTATATTGTATATTTTATCATAGATGTTTTTAATGCGGCCATGAGGCCGAAGGAGGTATTTATGTGTTTGTAGGTAATTTATTCACAACAAACATCAGTGGGATTGAGACCAACCACATTGGAATTCAAAGTGAATTCAACAAGGGTTTCATAGAAACATGTAATTGTGTGTGTGTTTGAATTATATGGTTAGGGGAAATTTTGACCAAGGGGTTATGTATTGTCTCTTATTTAGTTTTCCTTTAATTGATGTTAATATGTGAATTTTAGTGATGTAATTCATTGTAGTAATTATTTGGAATTTGGTGTATGCATTTTCCCTTTATTATTAATGGGTTGTAGTGTCTTAATTAAAGCTAATTTAATTTTTCCTAAACTAATTAAAGATGTGACCAAAGGAAATCATTTATTAGAGTAGATTTCTCTTGGTTTTGGTGTTGTAAGTTGAGTGCTTGGGGATCTTGAGTGTTGTACACTCTACCCTTCATGGAAATTTGAATTTGGCCTTAGGGGCCAATTTTGGAGGCTTGTGGGACAAGTAAAACTTGTCCCACACCTCTTAAATTGCTATACCAACCCTACCTATGGGTTGGGGGGTCAAAATTATACCCCATTAGGTGTTTTGGGAAGATAAAATGGTAAAATATTTATTCCACTTTCTTTCTTGAAATAAATTTTGTCCTTAGGGGTTGTGGGCTTAGATTGTGTGTGTAAGTATTATGTCATTTCTTCAACCACTTCTTAATTTTACTTTGGAGTATGGAGTTGACTAGGGTGATGTGGAGTGGAGAGGAAATGAAGTGGCATACTACTTGGAGCCACATCATCTCCTCTCCACCTTTCTATTTATTGAAGTTCTTTTGCTTGTTGGGGTTATATCATTATTTTGTGCTCTAGTATTTTTTATAGTTAAAGGATTTTTTAGAGCTTGTGGTATTTTGGGAGCTTGGTAGTGTTTTTTTGATTTGGAAGGAGCTTAGAGATTGACTCTTGGAACAAGATCTATTATGGAAAGGTAGGATGCTTATGTTTTCTTTATATATATATATATATATATATATATATATATATATATTATATATATATATATATATATTATATATATATATATATATGTGCTTGTATATATTTGTGTGTGTGTGTGTGTGTGTTTTTAATTTTTGAGTGTTTTGGAATGCTTGTTTGGTGTTTGGTAGATTTCCTAAGTGTGGTGTGGGAGGGGACTATGGGGAGAATTTATGTAGGGAGGCATAAGAGTTATTTCTTATTTTAGAGGGAGTTTGGGTTGGGTGCCCCACCTTGGACAAGGAATGTTTGTATTTCTTGTTTATTCTTGTATAAGAAAGGCATAAGAGTATGAGGGAGACTTAATAGTATGTGGGAGGAATAAGAGGTACTTGAGGGAGGCATAAAAATATATAGGGGATTTGAGATATGCATTTGAAGTTTTAAGGTGGGCACCCATTTTCCATTGGGAGGCATAAGTGTCCTCCCATAGGTTCTTACTCCTTTGGCTTTCATTTTTAAGCATTCTTTATTTTGGTTGTTTTTTCTTCTTGTCTAAAGTTGAGTTGAATGTGTTTGGATGGTTGTGAAATTCTTGGTTTTGTGTTGAGGAAGCTTTTTTTTTGCCATGTGTTGGATACACCTTTCATTGCAATGTGGTTGGGGCTCAGGGGCCAATGAGGAGGATGGATTCTCCTCCTGATTGGATATTTTGGTTGGGTGGAGAGTGTTTCTCTCTCCTCATTTTGTTGTGGATCAAGAAAATCTTGAAGGATCTCTTTTGGTGTTTGGAGCTTGGAGCTTTTGGTGGAGTCCCTAAGAAAATCATTTTTGTAATAAAACTTCCTTAGTGTTATTCCCACTTAGAGTGGAGGAACTTGTAATATTGTGATCCTTTTTTAGCTTATATTCTTGTATGATTTCCCACTTTAAGTGGAGGACATTGTATTGATCTTGTGAAGGAAAGTTGCATTCAAATATTTGTTACTAAAGTGTATTGTATGTTGAAAGAAACAAAAGAAGAAAGATTTGTGTTGTAAAGTTAGTATTGGGAAATAGAAAATAAACTATTGTCTTTATTTAAAGATTTAGTTTTTTGTGATAAAAGAAGTTCTTTGTTTTAAAAATAATTGGGCTATATTCAATGGAAAATAAAGTTTACTTTCATTGTGAAATTGTATTATAGTAAAAGAGAAAGAAGAAATATAGAAGTTGTAAGATGTTAAAAATGTATGCATAGTAAACTTGAATGTATAATAAAGTTGTAGTTATTTTGGATATATGAGTTGTAGTGAAGATGAAAGAGACAACAAATTTGAGATAGGGAATTGTTGCATTTTGTATTAAGAAAATAACAATGTAGAAGTAGATATAAATCCTTTATTTTACTCTTGGAATTCCAAAATTTTAATTAAATAAAATGGAAATGATCTTGTAAGTAGTTGTGCCTTTATTGGAATTGATAATGCTTAAAATGAGTAGTTTTAAAAAGAAATGATCAAATGGAATGAAATCTCAAAATTGGAGACCTTAGGTGTATAAAATTAAGCTCAAAATGCATTTTAGTACCTTTTAGCAACTTTTGTTTTTGTAAAAATATCATATTTTAGGTTCTATTATTATAGAAATAGGACCGCCACCTGTGTAGAGCAGCATGGTCTCTTAACCACGCTAAGGTAAGGCGGTGGTCTCGGGACCGCCACCCCATAGGGTGATGGTTCATGGTTTATCACCCAAGTAGGGTGGCGGTCCCAGGACCACCGCCTGCTCGGGGCAATGGTTACGTCACTTACGAAAAATTTCTCGGATCCACGCTGTGTAAAATTTTAACTAGTATATACTAAATTTTAAGTTGTAAATTTAACTAAGAAATTACCAAAGCAATCAAATAATGCTCAAATATTATTGTATAAAACAAATAAATCTACAAATGGTAAATTAAAAACATTCCTTCTCATTTATATTGATGGGGGTAGGGTTTTCCCAAATAGAGAACCCAAATTCACATAGCTTTGAAACAAAAACAGATTGGTAAAGGAAACCCCTCCCAATCCTTGAATGAAAGTAATAACAATAATAAAACTATAATCTAAACTAATCTAAGCTTGATCTCCTTGTAGAATCCTCCATGGTTCTTCCTCTATTGCTCCCATGGCTTCCTCCTCTCCAACCTACAATTTTAACAAAAGAAAATAGACCAAATGAGGAGAATAGAATAAAGGAAAGGTTTTAATAAGAATGCTTAAGAATTTTAGGGTTAGTTTGGAACCCTAGGATCTAGTGGCCAAGATTGTTTTGATCTAAGGGTGGAGGATTAACCCTACTTTTTTTGGTAGAAATGTATTTTAAATGTTTAAATTAAATCCTTAAGGGTATGTGTAGATGGGTGAATGGGGCCATTTATTTTCCTTGGGGTGTAAAGTCCTTTCTAGTTCTTAGTATGTTTTAGGAATTTATTAAAAAGGGGACTTTAAGCTATTAGGGTAATGAAACTAAATTATTTAAACATGAGGTTAACCATATTAGGATTGAACATTAACTAAGAAGAGAAAACATTTAACCAAGTAAATTAAACTATGGCACCTTCCTAGTTGACTTTTAATTAATCAACCTTAGAGGTAAAGTAATTTTAATATTTTATATTTTATATTTTATCTAGACCTGGCCTATCAATCGTAAAGTTGAGTTTAGTGGTGTAAGTTAATTTAATGTACCCTAGGGGAAAATGTGTCCCTCCTCTTTAATGGGAGAGGTTCGCTTATTTAAAGAAGGAAAAAATAAAGTAGAAATATAAAACTCTCAATGTTTGGACCCTGATATTCTGGATGTTTTCATACTTAAAATATTATCAATACGAAGGATTGGAAGAGTAGAGAGATGAAGAAGAAGAAAACAACAACATTTTTTAGGAGATATAGGTAGCAGAATATATCCTTACTCACATTGAACCAAGAAAATATAGAAAAAGATCAATCACTTCACCACCAATGCGAATCTACAGACACAAAGTTCTAAAGATTACATAGACAAGAACACAAAGTTTCTTTTGAATGCAAAGACAAATGATCCATTGAATCGAGCAAGGAGAGAGAGATATATAACAGAGGAAATGAGAAAGAAAGATTCTATATTGAATTACTTCCAAATTTACAATGTTCCTAGAAAACCAAAATCCTTTTTCCATGGCCAAAACATGTTCTTATAACAATTCATGTACATCCATACTTTTTCCCAAGAAAAGAATATCCAAAAGGAATAATGTTTGTTGTAGATCCATTTTTGGAAAGTGACATGAAACAAACACACTCATGAAAACCAAAGGTTCAAAAAGGTAAATATTTCATCAGTTCGAGCATGATTACTTTAGCAGGGGGCATCTCATGATTTTCTTCTTCATGTGGTCCTGCCATTTCCACCTTTTAACCACTTTCATAGCACTCAAGTGCTTACTGGTAAGTTTTCCCCTTTTATTATGTATGCCCGATAAACTCGGTTTTTGATAATCAAAATTTACATCTCTTTAAACTTATCAATTTGGCTCCACAACAAACCAAAAATGCATCTCATGAATAAATGAAAAGGAAACAGAGAGAGAAGAATGAAGAATGGTTCACATTTGTATTCTTTGGAGCTCTGGTTTGTTAATGGCGTCAAAAACTAGATGAGTGTGTTTTGGCCACTCTTTCCCTTTGTCAGCTTTGAAATTGGACCCTACGCATGGAAAGCTCCAAGAAACGATGGCCCTAGGAAAAATCCTCATTTTAAGACATTTGGAAGAAAAAGCACAATTTCTCATTTTTCTCCGCCCCTCTGCATCCCTGCCAAAGGTCAGACACATGGCACACCCTAATTGGAAATGGGGTCGTGGCTCAAATTCTCATTTTCCTCCGCCAACCCGCTATCCTGATTTCATTCTTCAACACATGACATCACTTGATTGGTCATAGGGGATGTGCTTCACTTTTATACTTTATCTATTTTGAAAAGGGGAAAAATTCCAACTTTTCCCCGAAATTCCATGCCTCCGCCATTGAATTTTCAACGTAGGCCACATGTCCCTTTCTAATTCACTATGGGCCTCAACTTAGAACTTATCCCTTTCATGAGCAGGGTCATGGGTCATTTTAGAACTTTTCACCCTTTGTGGAAACAAAGCTAAAATTCCTAAAGTCCTCTGTTGGTCCGCCAAAGTGCATATGAACTGAAAAAATGGCCAGCGGGGCCGTGTCATTTTAGAACTTTTCTCCCTTTCACCGTAATGTCTTAGAGAATAAAATGGATCCATCACCCCGAACTTCCACCAAAACTACTCCAAGCCAATCAGGGACCCATGAGGATGCAAGGAAAATCGACATTTTTTCCAAAATCACCAAAAGTGATAAGTTCAAAAAGAAACCCATCTAGCTACATCCAATGAGAAGAAAACACGTAGCTTCACCTTCTGAGAAAGAATTTGATGGGGAAAAGAACGTAGAAAATTGTAGAGAATGGGAAAATGCCATTTTTGCACCGATGAAGATTTTCTTTCTGCACAAGGTTAATATGTGAAGAATGCAAGTTTCACGCATCCTTCAAATGCATAAAATAAGATCATAAACCCCCTCCCATCCATGAGAAATAGATATAACATTATAATGGTTGCATACTAAGGAAATGCATAAAACATTTGGGGGATCAAAACGAGCACTTGAGGGGCTCAAAACATGAATTCCTCCATGGAAAGACTTCAATTTTCATAAAATTAGATTTCAAAAAGGGGGGAAAATTGAGGGGACAATAGTTGGCTCCTTCTAGGGATGATTTGGCAGAGGAAAGATGTAAAATCAAGAACCATAGAGAATTCTAGGGATGAATAGATCAGTGCCTTATCCATTGGGAAATGGAGTCAAAAAGCAATATCAACATAGAAGACAATGCACACAAGGAAACAAGAAAAACAAGAAAAACCAGAAACAAAATGCTATACAAAATGTACAGAGGGACCGCCAAAACTCCTAGGTTTTGAACAACTTCAAAAATTTCCCACTATAAGGAAGTGGGAGAGGAGAACCATCCATGTAATCTAAGTAAAAAGAGTTCTCACCAGCAAAATGTCTAATTTTAAAAGGACCAAGCCAAAGGGAATCAAATTTACCATGGCTTCCTCGAGGTTCATGCCTTTTGTCCCAAAGAAGAACACTGTCTCCCACTTGAAAAGTTTTGGGTTTAGCCTTTTTGTCAAACAAAGCTTTTACCTTGAGTTGATGAGCTGATATTCTATCAACCACTTACAATCTGTCTTCATTCAAATTTTGAGGTACATAATTCTTTTGTCCAATGAAGTGGTAAAGCTGGCATCATCAATGGCCTTCATCAAATGTAAGGTTGGCAGCCCAATGTCACTGGTAGTTGAACTTCAACTCCATATACCACTTGAAAAGGAGACATTCCAATGGCTCTCTTCGGTGTAATCCTATCTTTATAAATCATCATATAGTTTCTTATGCCAATTCCTCTGAGAGAGTCATTAACAAGCTTCCGAACAATGGTGACCAAGTTTTTATTAGTTGATTCTGCTTGCCCATTCCCTTGGGGATAGTAATCTAAATAGTGGGAAAGGGAAATGCCATAGCCATAGCAAAAATTCATCATCTCAAGCAAAAGAAAAATTGGAAGCATTGTCAAGTGAAAATCTTGTTTGGTATCCCAAACCTTCCTAAGATGTGCTCCTTGATGAAGTTACATACTAATTCAGAAGTATTACTTTTGATGGGAATGACTTCCACCCACTTGGTGAATTAATTAGTGGCATTCAAAACATGAGTATGCCCTACACTTGAAGATGGATTAAGTGTCCCAATGAAGTCCAAAACCCATTGTTGAAAACGTTCCTCGTCACCACTAGTTTGAGAGGTAAAGTAGCCAATTTGGTTCTTCCAACAAAGGTTTGACATGCTTCACACTTGCCTACCCACTTTGATGCATCTTTGAACAAGGTAGGAAAATAATATCTAGCACAAAGGATTTTGTGGGCTATGATAGCAGTAGAAAAGAAATGACCTCCATAGGCCTGGTCATGAAAGGCTGAGAACAATTTCTTTTGCTACTCTTTGTCAACACATTTCAAAAACCTTCCATCTATGCCTTGTTTGAACAATGCATTTTCCCACAACACATATTGTGCAGACCTTAATTTGATGGATCTCTTATCCTTGAAACTCAAATGGGATGGACATTCTCCATAAGTAATAAAGTGTGCAATGCCAACATACCATTCATAGTTGAGCTAAGGAAAAGAACAACATGGATATCAACTTCCTCCTTAGACAATTTGGCATCAACTCCTTTAGCAATGAGTTCACATAAGCCCTTTCCTCAAACTAGCTTGGTGGGTTTGATGTCAAGATCATACTCCTGAAATTTGGCTACCCAATTGCCTCTCTTGGTTCCAAATTATTTTTTTGTAAGAATGGATTTAATAGTTGTATCATGCACAAACACAATAGAATGAGAGTTGAGGATGTAAAAATGAAACTACTTCACAACTTTGACCACTACAAAAGCATGTTTCTCCATCATGGTGTACTTCATCTCATGGGATTTCAAAATATAACTCATGAATGCTATGGGGAGTTCATGACCTTCAACATTCTCCTAGGTTAACATAGCAGCTAGAGTACTTTTAGTAGCATAGCAATAGATAATGAAGTCTTTGCTATAATTAGGGCATGCCAAGATTGGAGTCTTTTCTATAGCTCTCTTGATGTCTTCAAATGTAACCTTTCCTTCAGAGGACCAACCAAAATTCTTCTTCCCTTTCATCATGTGGGCTATGTTCAAAGTAAGTTCAGCAAAATCAGGTATGAATCTTCTTAAGAAGTTGATCTTGCCAAAGAAAGAGTGCACACCCTTCTTGCTTGTGGGGAGAGGGATCTACTTGAATTACCTGGAATATTTCTAGATCAATCTTGATTCCCTCTTTTGAGACAATGTGTCCCAATAATTTTCCCTTAGTGACACAAAAGATAGATTTCTTGGGATTCAAGGAGATGGCATGCTCTCTACATGTTTGGAGGATAGTTTTAAGGTGTTGGAAATGATCAGCTTTAGTTTTTGAAATCATAGTCAGATCATCAAGGTATACAACTATGCATTTTCCCTTGAAACTACCAAAGGCTAGATCTATTGCCCTTTGAAAGGTGGCACCAGTATTGATGATGCCAAAAGGCATTCTCACTTACTTCTACTTGATTATATCTTGAGAATCCATCAAGCATGGACAACATTTCTAAACCTGTAACATGCCTGCAACACTTGATCCATTATGGGGAGAGGATAATTATCCTTCAAAGAGGCTTGATTCAAATTCCTAAAATCAACACAAATCTAGATCTCACCATTCTTCTTCTTGACAGGCACAATATTAGCAATCCACGTTGAATGGTGAATGGGGAAAATGATCTTAGCCTTCAATAAATTTTGGATCTCTTAAAAGATTATATCAACAATTTTAGGATTATACTACCTCTACTTTTTGCTGGAAGGGCTTGATCCCAGGTTTTAGAGGAATGAAATGTTGCATCTCTTTTGGCTGAAAAGCCTTGAGATCATCATAAGAATATGCAAGAACATCAACATATATTTTCAACAGATTCACTTCTTTCTCCCTCTCCTCTTGTGTGCAGCACTTTCCAATGTTTACCAACATGGGTTCATTAAGACTCCCAATGTTTATATTTTCACATTCAGCAGACTACTGAGCTCCTTTGGAAGTTTTGGACTTGATGTACCTATCATGTTTATCAAATAACTCTTCCAAACTTACCATCCCTTTAGGTATCTTATTACCTTTCATTTTTATGCAGCCATCATGATCCATTTCTTATTTTTTATCTTCTTCATTTGGGGGCACACACTCTCTAGGCATATTTCCACTTCCTTCAAAGTACATTTGGTCAAAATTATCTTTGAGTTCAAGGAAGGAAAGCAAGTGTTGATCATCATTAAAGACCTACCAATTGTTTGCATTATTAGGCACACTAGGCATATGAATCATCTCAATGGTGAATTTATCTAGGAGAAATCTAGATGAGGGATCGATTAAAGACACCGAGATAGTCAAGGAATCAGCCCAGTATTTCTTTCCCTTAGCATGGCTTCAATGGAAAAGGCATCAAGGAACTTAATAGAATCCCAAACCAGATTCCTGTAATGTTTCAACCTTCTATTCTTCAATTGAAATAAATCTCGATTTATTTTACAATCATCACTACATCACCATGAGGAAGGAGATTCTTTATCCCCATCTCTTTTTCCATGCTTAAAATGAGGATGAGAGCCTCATACTTAGTTGTATTATTTGTGTTTTTGAATTGGATCTTGAAGGAGAAAGGATGAATTTTCCCTTCAGGAGAAATAAGCACCACACCAGCTCGTAACTAGTTGAGGAGAAGCTCCCATCAAATTCCAAAATCCAAATGCCATTAGGATCAAGAATCACTTCCTTAGGATGGTTAGCCTCATCTTGTGACATGATCATGTAGTTACCATGACCAATGTCCTCATAAAGTATTTGTTCCTTTGGGTCATCTATTTTTTACATGATATATTCAGTTTTTTTCTCAGGAAATAGCTTCTTCATTTTCCCATTCACTGGAATAAGATCATGTGACCAATCCATCATGATTTCTCCTCCAACATATTTACAAAAATTTCTACTCAAAGAACATGTTGTAGGAAGGGGGAATATCAGCTACCAAAATGGTGGCTAAAACTCTCTTCTCTGGAAAAGCAAAGAAAGGCTACTTGTGCATCCTTGATCCTTCCAACCAATGGCACTTCTCTACTTTCCATTCAGTAACATGAACCAAAACTGTAGGTTAGGGTTAAACCTAGGGAATGAGATACCTTAATAGGCATCACATTATCTGAAGCACCAGAATCAATAACACAATTGTTGAGTTTGTGGCCAACTATGAGAGAGTGACATAAAATAGTTTGATCTTCTCATCGGATCAAGTGACTGATGCCAAAAGGATTGGTTGAGATGAAGGATAAGGAGTGGGAAAGAGACCTTTAAAACTAGGGGATGAAGGATTGGATTTGGAATTTACAAAGTCTACCATCTTAGCAAAGGCCTTGGTACTGGTTTGGTAGAATTCAGCTTCTAAAAACTGGATCTTATTTTTTTGAGATGATCAATAATGTCAAAGGAACCAGAGGTAGATGGAGCATCATTAGTAGGAGTAGATGAAACTTTTGACTTATCAACTCTATTATTTAAGGGCAAGAAGTTTTAAAATTAAAATAGAGGAGGAAGGAACAACATAACCTACCTTGGGTGTGGAAGAAGTTTGAATAGGATCTCCTCTCTTTGTAATCACTGGAATGGCTATAGGAGGTTCCTTAGATATTTTATTAGGATACACCACTTTATCCTTCTTGTTGGCTTGCTCACAAGTCATGACAACATATGATTCATTGTTCATCTCTGTAATTCTTTCTTCATAATCATCCTCTTCATCTATACCTTCAGTGGTGATAAAATGGACATGAGATCCAATCAACTATTCTAATTCTTCATCAGCTTCCTCTTCATGTTCTTCAAAGATTTCATTCTCCTCCTCATCATCAGGATCTATAACTTCACATGTTGCATTGAATGGAACATTAACAAGTGGGCCTTCAATTTCCAATATGGTCTGAGGAGAGGGAAACGAATTTCTGTGCTGAAATTTCTTCTTAGGAACATCTCGATAAAGAGCATGCTGGGCTAACTGATTCTTGAGAGAAATGAGATCATTAGCAAGTTTTTGTACTAACTGATCTGCATTAGCTCTAGGAGAATATGTGGAAGAAGGAGATGCTTTGGATTTGGATGATTCTCTCCTTATCTTTCTAGACATGATCAGATCATCTTCAACACTAACAACAAATATCTAATCAACATCTAAAGTGGCAAGATTAGCTCTTCTAAGTGCATAGCTCACTTCAGGTAGTTGGGCATTAAGGAAGAAACATTTCTAAATCTGATCCACAGGGCATGTGTTTTGTGGGATCTTGTTAACCAACCTATTGAATTTGGCCACAAATTCCCTCATGGGCTCATGTGACTCTTTCTTGATTTGAGAAATCTGGGCCAAGAGGGCATGTACATCCTCAATAGGTTTGAAACGCTGCTCAAATTGGGTCATCATGGTGTTCCAATTGGTGATGGATCCAGCAGGGAGATGATAAAACCAATCAAGCAACATTATCTTGCAATGTCTCTACAAAAAGTCTAATAGAGATATCCTCATGTTCAACTCTCGAGAACACCACAAGCAACAATGAAGGCCGCAATATGCTCATCTGGATGAACCTTCCCATCACCTCTGAATTTAGGGAAATTCTTTCTATTGCCTCTAGGCAATTCATGCAATGGTTAGGGAAGAGCAAGAGGCCCAACCCTTTGGCCCCAAGGTAGAGGAGTTTCCATCCTTGGAAAGATTTTTGGAGATGAACTCAAACACCAAAGTGAGAATCAAAGCATGCAAATTAGGACTGATTTGATCTTGAGGGATGTCACTCCGAGAAGTTTTGTCTCTAGCAGAGGAGTGCTTGCAGATCTTATTCCTCTTCTTTTTCTTGATGAAGGGAGAGAGAAATGTTGATGATCTAGAAGTTGGAAATGAGGGTCTTCTTCCCAAGTGTTCTTCTACCCCGAGTGTATCTTGGAGTTTCGCAGATCAAAGATGATCAATAAGTTATATTCAAAAACTAGAATCCCTTTGCAATGAATTCCCTAGTATCCTCTTTACTTTCTTATAACTTTAAAACAAAAACAATTAGTCATAATTTTCAAGATTAGTGTTAGGTTTTAGCATTTTTCTAGAATGTCATTTTTGTGGGTGTTACAGAAGATCTACAAAATGGAGGATGCGAAAAGTAAGGACATGTCGGTTGTGAAGAGGAGCACTGAGAATGCCTCTAGTGGAAGTGAGGATCTTATTGGCATCTGTGCCTTCTTCTCCATGAGTAAGGAGGAGCGGATTACATATATCAATTTTCTAAAGGTGGAGGAGGGAATCTTAAATTCAGAGTCTCAAAGTCCTAATCAAGATTGCCATGCTACCAATGACAGTAAGGTGTCTCATGTGGATTTGAATTGAAGACAACGTGTAGCTCCCATCATTAGGGGGGAATTCATTCTTGGAAAGCAGGGAGGTGGGGAGATTCAACTAAAGTGGTAAAAATTTTCTCCTTCAAGGATGTTGTGCAACAAAAAGATCATAGATCTTCCACCTCTTAGGCATACATCATCGACCTGGTAGATGAGATGCCCCAGTTAAGCTTGGATAACCCAAAGGTATTGGCTCATTTCCATTCCCTATCCCAACTTGTTGTCATTGGAAGATTCAATGGCTTGTGGTCATCTTCTTCCTCCCTTTCTCTTTGGATTTCTGAAAATGGGTCTAAAAATTGTGAAATCTCCTTCTGTTCCAAGGGTTTCTTCATGGTTCAGTTTAAGGAGGAAGAAGAGTATCATAAATGTTTATCAGATGGTCCATGGTTTAGGGGAAACGCATGAATATTTCTCACGCCTTGGTTCCCATAATTTGATTTGAATTCTTTTTCATTCACAAAATCTATTTGTGGGTTCACCTACCGAACCTTCCACTAGATTTTCAGATGCCCTCGAGGACATAGGTAATGCTCTGGGTAAATTCTTAAAGGTGGATCTAACCAGGAGGCTATGAGCCTTTGAAATTTTGCCATATTTTTCATAGAGATCAACATAATCAAGGGATTTCCCGACAAGATATTGTTGTAAATTGGGAATTTTCAACATCTTCAAACCCTAGACTACGAAAATACAACATTTTGTTGCCACATATGTCAAACTCTAGGTCATTTACAGGTGGATTTCCCACAAGGAAAAAAATAATTAATGGAGAAAGAATCAGTCGAACAAAGGAATATGGATCAATCCTTTTTTGGATCCAGCTTGTAAGGAAGATCATAAGGAGGATTCAAAAGAGGCTCATCCAACAAACTCTGGGAAAGGCTTTGAGAGCCTAGTTAAATCAGTCCACATGATCATGACAGAAAATAACAAGGCAACAATAGGTGGTGTGAAGAGGAGTCATGAATATGATAAATCTACAAAATCATATTCAAATCAAGAATAAAATATTGACCCTTCGAATAATCTCAAGTCGATAGTAGCTTCAGTCAAAACAAATGGAAAGAGAACTGAAAGTAGAAGGGAAAAAGGGGCATTATGCAAATTGGCACGTCTAATACTTTTCAAATAAAGAGTGGTGATAGTCGGGGTTAATTCTATCTTCCCCTTCTTTTCAGCTTTTTTTTGTTTTTGTTGTGGGTTTGGTTGGTATGATTTTATTGGTATATTGTAATCGGGTGACGGTATTCAATGCTCTATTTTTGGCTCTATTTTATGTTCGAATATTCTGTAAGGGTGGTGTGTCCCCTAACCCCGATTCATAGCTCTAATCAAAAGTGTTTTTCTTATCAAAAATATTAAAAAGTAAAACTTTTAAAATTTAAAAAATAGAAATTTATCAAAAAAATAACAAATTAATAAGAATTATTGAAAAAACAATATAAAATTCTAAAATTTTACCGATAAAATTTCACATTTGGTAAAAATAGAAATTAATAAAAAAATTAAAAATTAAAAATTAAAATTAAAAAATCAATGAAAATTATTGAAAAAGCAATAAAATTAAATATTAAAATTTTAAAATTAAAATTGAATTTTTTTAAAATTAATAAAGTTAAATATTAGAATCCTTAAAAAATTAAACATACAAAAATACAAAAAATAAAAATCAATTAAAAATTAGAAATTGATTAAAAGTAGAATTAAAATTAATAATTAATAAAACTTAATTATTAATAAAAATTTAAAAGGTAAATAATGGCTATTTAGATGGCTCGTCCCCCAACTCCTATAATGATGTCATTTTTCGTAATGTGATCTCTGAAATAATGGTCGTATTCATGTTTAAGCAACTCATTTGTGGCACATGAAGATATGGAGCAATTGGGCTACTCTCTGAGCATTCAGCTGGAGCCGATTCGGTCCTTTCTAAAGGTCATGTCAAAGGATCGGCTTATCCAGGGAGCTACTCACCAAGATTGCCAACAATTTGAGGGTTGAAAACATTAAGTACGATGGTGTTGACTTTGAAACCACTCTTGCTCCTATCGAAATCGAGGAGAACCAATGTGAAAAGACTTCCCCTATGGACATATCAAGCTTTGAAGATTAGCTAGAACTTGTTATTACTTTTTTGTTATGTGTTATTTTTGTTGCTTTATTGTATCTCGAACTCTGGCACACCTGGTTATGTTTTTTTTGGATATATTATGATATAATAGTTAGGTAGTCTCCTTTTCGGTTTATCAAAAAAATAATTAAAAATTAATAAAATTATAAAAATTATAAATTACTAATAATAGAAAAATTAAAATTAAAAATAATTAATAATTGTTATTTTCTAGAAAAGAAGATATATTTATTTTTCTCAATAATAGAACATCAATACACTCTCCTTTTACAAAGCAACAATGGAAGCTACATATATTTCCTATAAAGTGACAAAAACTATGAATAATTAAATTATAAATCGCATATAGCATAATATATATTCAACATCATGAGGAAAATTTTCAACTAAAATTCTTCATTTTTTTAAGATTTAGGGTATAGGGTATTTTAATGTTATCATTTTAATAAATTCTTTCTTGGAGATTAGAAATTTCTTTAGTTTATTTTCATAAATTCTTTATTGATAAAACCCTTTTGAGGAGGGGAATTAAAATTAGGATAAAAAATTGTTGTGAAATATTTTTACAAGAGTCATCAATTCTAAGGAAGCCAAGGCCACATTTCCATTCAATTAAGTCCCATCGGTGGATTAGTCACACGTGGAGAAATGACGTTGTGTACTCCAAGAATTCGAGAGTTATTTCTCCCAAATGGTCCATTTTTTCTTTTTTTTTATTTCATCTTTAACAGAAAAGCTGCTAGGAAGCTTGCTAATTGTCATCTACATTATCTGGAAGCTCCATGCGGGTCCTTTTTTTGAGTATATGTGTTCAAGATCCAACATTTTTATGGTGGGGGTGATATCAAGTTACGATTGGTTTTGTTGCTTCTCTGACTGTGATTATTCTTCTCAAAATGGGTGGACCCCTTTGTCGTGTGGAGCCAATCTGTGATCCCTCCTAGAAGCAAAATGAATAATTATGGAAAATTCTTGATGTGGATGGCTTCACGGACTTCATGCAAAGGATAAAAGGGAATGATAAACACATATCTTTTACATTTTCCACAAATGGAAAGATAAGGTGATTTTCTTCAAGGGTAAGGATTTCCTTTTATGTTTAGATGGGACTAAGTTTTAAAGAAATAAATTTGATAAGGAAACCAAGTAGAAAATATTTTTGGAGGGAGAGGAAGTCCTGCAGATTGGGAAATTTGGTATTCTTTGTTCTTTTATCCCCATATGGAGATGTTTCTAAAATGGTTGTGAGGTACATCACCTTGGAAGGGTACTACTCAACTCTAACACTCCATCACCTGGTCCTTTTGAACCATTCAGGCACTCTACTAAGGTCAGTTTCTCATATTATATTTTGTTTTGCTTGAGAAATTTTTCCTTGATGTCTAAGCCCATTTGTGTGGTCTCCCCTTTCATTAGGGGTTATATTCCTTCTACACTATTACTTCCACAATGTTTTGGCCAACAACCCTCCCCACCCTTTAGCCCCCCTCCTTAATAGCCTAAACTTAAAACCAAAAACACTAGCTTCAGTGCTAAGACCTCTAACTCCCTAGCTAAAAGGGTTTTGCGTAGTGATACTAAGGGAAAAGATATTTTTGTGGCTCAAAATTTTCTTCATATCATCCAATTTGCCCTTGATCCTCAAGCTAACTTTGATTTCAAATCCCAATTGAAGAAACAATGATGAAACTATCAAGGAATAAAGACAATGTTGAATTTCTTCTTAATGAGGGCAATAAGGAGGAATTGGACCCTTCTATTCTTTCAAGGCTTGATGAGAAGATGGAAACTCTCACCAAACAACACAATGCCTGGAGGAGAGAGTGCAACAAGTAGTGAACAAGTAGATCAACCAACTCTCCATGCACAAAGCACTGTTGGATTTTATTCAAATTCAATTAAAACAAATATGTGACATAAGAATTTCAGAGGATGTTTGGAAGGGTGGGAAACTCAAGAAGAAGGTCATACCAAAGTGAGTAGCCAAGACCATTCCAACAAATTTCCATCAATTTTTACAAGGCCCTAAAGGATGCTCATAAATTTTTTAACAAGTTTCTCAAATAGGCCTTTTTTTTACTTGGTTTTTGTCTCAACGTTGTTATGATGTGGTTTTGCAGCTTCTATTTTTATTTGTCTATAGTTGTGATTTTTGTAGGTAGTCTTCCCCTGCCTTGATCTTCATTGTTTTATCTATATTTTTAGGATTTTTTTGCTGGGGTGTGGCCCCCACTTATCAAATAACCACAATGATTTCATTTTATATCCTGGCTTTTGAGATTTTTTATACTTCAGGGTATGGTCCCCTTCAAAACCATTTACCAATAATAAAAATGGAAACCATTTTAGAAAAAATTTTTAAAATTCAAGTGATACATTCCAATGCATATTTTATGAATAAGATCTTATATTATATTAAAAATAGTAATATGAGACAAGATAATTCAACAAAAATATAGGTGATATGAGAGAATGCCCCAAAACCATGAAAGAACTAGGTAAAACATAGGAAAACCAACAAAATAACTTAACAAACTCTGAAACTATGTTGTTACAACACAAATTTGATCAAGATGGAGGATCATGATCATTTGGTCAAACAAGACTAGGAATTTATTTTCCAATGTCTAAAACTTCCCAACCAGATTTGGGGGTCTTCATCTTCCTTTTCAAAAGTGATCCACATGATGAAGATGGAAAGAGCCACCCGGGGAGCTTATCCAACGGAGGCAGAGGTAGAGGCGGGAGGCACCACCCATCATAAGTTTACATCTTAGAGGAAACAAGTGAGCCCCAAGTGAGTTGAACGAGATGGCGAGGGATCCCTAACCCCTATTTGGTGAGATGGGGGAGATAAACTTGTCTACGGATGATTGGGTGGAGACCAATGAGCATGGCTCAAAGAGCGCTGCTAAGAACGGATCCGACTGCCACCTTGGGCATGACCACAATGGGACAGAGAGAGCCAAGAGGGTGAAGGTGGTTCACGACCAACATTGTTGGGGGCATCCCCCAAGTGATGCAGGAGGGTCTAGAGGTGCTCCACCTCAAAGGCCACCTTATTCTCTTGCACTTGTAACTGCAGAAACACATTGGAGATAACCACCAACTTATTATGAATAGAGAATATTGTTTATCAACTTCAAGATTAGAAAATAAAATGAATTCCTTTCTTTCCATAACTCAAAAATAATTTCCCCTCTGAAAGTATACAAAATTTAGGAAAATAAGTGGGAAAATCTGGGATTATCTCCTAAAAGAATATGTTGTCTTTAGGTAAAAACCTCTAGCGGAAATAGGAGTAAGAATGAGTGAATCTAATTCCAAGCCCATCGGGATTTGCGAAAAAACCAGAACAGGTGTGATAAGGTTTCCAAGTTTCCACAGAAATGGCATTTAGGATCCGAGACACCAATTTAAACAATAGAGGTGCCAATCGAGAAACTTGATGTAATATGCACCACAAAAAGTGTGTAATTTCAGGTTCCACGTAGGAAAAGAATGTGAATCTCCTTCTCCAACTGGATGGAGGGAGAGGAGTGAAGGCCCCACTAAGTGTTGATTTTATTGACTATGGAAAGATGTGTAGAAAGCCAACAATAGCCTTTACTAGCCAAGTAGTTCTAGAAAGGGTATCCATGAACCATTTCCAATCCATCTACCACGAAGGATAGGAGGAATGCACATATTTTTTTGGTTCATATGATCATGGATAGAAGATATGATGTCAGTGATACTAGCACGATCATGCGTAACAATCCTAAATTGAGATTTTAGCTCATTCCAAGGACACCAAGATTGGATACGTTTGTAGTAAAGGTCTTGAATGGATCAAATTCCTCACTTGAAGAGCTTGAGTGAAGGAATTCCAACAACGTCTACAATACATCAATCCTAGAAATGAATGATAGGATATGACCACAAAGAGTTTTGTTAAGAGAGAGGCCATTGAAAAATTCCTTGCCATTCCATAGAAGCCATGGTTTGATTTACTCCCATGATTTCTAAATATTTTGATAATGAAAGTGTCAACCAATTTGATAAGAATAGGAGCAATGAGGAGATTGGAAATTATCCATTTCGCACAAAGTTCTTTCCCTTAATAGGAGACCATAAGGGGAGCCCTCCTTAATGTCATGGCGTAGAAGCACTTTCACAACTACTTGTCCTTCAATACTATGAATTATCCATTTGGCACAAAGATCCTACCCTTGACACAAGATATCAATAAGGCCCATCCCTCTAAAGTAACCGGGAAGACAAGTAAGTCTCCCAAGTGAATCTATGGAATCCCTTTCCAAAGGGGCACTTGCCCAGAGAAAATATTTGAGAAGATCTTCCAATTTCTAAAGGATGATTTGGATGGAACCCAATAAGAAGAGTAATACACATGAGTGGCTTCAAGGAATTTTGAGAAAATATGGAATTTACCCACTAAGGACAATGGTTTGGTGATCCAGTATTCTAGGTTTTTGGTATATGTTGGACACCATATTGTCATATCTCCTGGAAGATATGATCGAAAGAAAAGGGAATGCTAAGAAATTTAAACATCTCACCATGGCCTAACATTTTCCAATCATAATAATCCAACCAGGGGGTCGCAGGGAGGAAGGATTGCATATAGCATTGTTTTTTTCCATTAAATATGAAGAAGAAGAATCCAAACAAAAAGTATCCAGAACCGGATGACATTGTGAATGTTTTTTTCATCCTCAATTAAAGTAAGGAAAGAATCATCCATGAAGTGGCCATTGAGTAATTGGGAGTTATCCATAGAAGGAAATGTAATTCCCCTAACAAGCCCTTGGGATTTGGCTTGGCAAGAAGATCATTCTAATGGATTGAATAAAAATAGGGACAAGGGGAAAGCTTGTCAAACATGGAAGGAATAAATGTCCATTCAATGGCCTATCATAGTGATTTCTCAAAGTCTATTTTAATGAACATTTTTGGTTGAATTACGTGCCCATTCCATGCCCTCCTAAATGAAAATGATATTGTCCAGAATGTAATGCTCCTAGATGAAACCGGTCGGTTCTAGTTGATTAATGATGGGAATAATATGGCACAAATGTATCGTAATCACTTTGACAATAATCTTATAGGAGACATTAATAAAGGTGATGGTTCACCATTTGATGATTAGCTTGGGGTCATTAGGTTTAGGGATGAACTTGATATTCCCTTTATTGATGTGAGTGCCAAGCAACTAGTTCTTGAAGCCTTCAGAAGAGACCTGATGGAGGTCTAGTTCAACAATATCCCAAATCGATTTATAGAATTCACATGGAAATCCATCACACTAGGGAGCTTTATCATTAGCCATTTACATGGCTACTTCATGTAAGTTATCAAGGGTGAGCATGTGGTCACAGAAAATCCTCTAATCTAGAGAGATTTTTCAATGCATAACGATGGCTAAAGATTAGTCAAGAGATTTATGTCCTCATCCGAGGGAGATTGAGCTTGAAAAACCAGCTTGTAGTGGTTGAAGAAGGCTTGTAGCATATGTTGGGGATCGATAACCCAATTTCTTCCATCAAAAATGGACATGAACTTATTGAAAGGAATGCTTAACTTTGAGGGATAGAAAATTTCTTTTGAAACTCGATCCCCCACTTTAAATCAATGAAGATGAGCACATGATTTGAGCTCCTTGAGCATTGTAGTTGTCTATAATTTAGATTTTCTGATAAATCTCTACCACCAAGAGTTACAAAGTTTCAAAAAATGATTTCCTTCAAGCACCACCACCACTCGGTTGAGAGCGGAGGAGGTAGCAGAGTATGAATGATGCTTGATTCATACTAGTTATCGATAGTAGATTGTAAGGAATCGATTTTCCTATTCATAACATCCTCCCACCACTAGGTCCAGTAGAACGCAGAGGTGGATGATATTTTTGGAAATGACGTGGCTGAGGAGATAAATTCCACACTCGCACTTGATGTGATTGAGAGTGGGTTTGTGTTCCATCAAGGAAGTATTGAGAAAAAATTGACCTTTAATACAAAATATTTGTTATGCCCCTAACATATACCATTTATATATCTAAGTTTGGGATAACTTATCACTTATATAAAATTTATACTAGGTATATAATAATAATGAATGGGTAGTTAGTAATTAGCTATAAATTGATAATAATGAAGGGATATGACCTTTCATATATATATATATATATATATATATATATATATATATATATATATATATATATATATATATATATATGGGTGAGTAATTCCTCCCCATAAGTGTGAAGAGTATGAGTTAGTGTCTTATTGTAAGACTTAGGAGGTTTCCCCCTCGAAGTGGCTTAATAATATATTATATATTCTGATATATTTGCATTTATATTCAAGTAATTCCATTACATCTAGTATCAAAGCATCGATTTTGGAAACGACTGGTTTTTTCACTATATCTCAAGAAAAATTGTGAATTTTTGAGAGATTTTTTTCTACATCAGGGGATATATGTTATAAATCTTTAGTAAAAATTTCATAATTTGTTTCACTATTTTGTGAAAGTTATTACATATATACCATTTTTCATAAAATCAACCTATAGGCCACATTTTTCAGAATTTTTCCTGAATTTTTTTATATTTTTAGAAAGCTCTTCAAATTTCCATATAGGTCCATTCTTTACATTTTCAAATTTGAGGTCATCTACATTGAGATATTTGTTGGTCAAATTTGGTCAAACAAGGAAAATTGAATTGTGTAAGGGCAATCCCTTGTTATGATAGGTCCACAAACTAGAGGATGGGAAAAAAAATCATACACACCATGGAATACTCCTTATAAAGATAAAATACAATCTAATTTTGAACTAGGAGGTACTTCCACCATGAGGGACCTGCAATTTACTTTCACCAAAATAAATCAACGATTAGATGAGCTTGGGAAAGTACTCGATCACATTTTTCATTTTCAAAATAATTCAATCAATCTTCCACATGTATTTAATATCAAGGTGAAAATCCTATGGTTTTTAAAGAGATGTTTATTTTGGTAATTAAAGATGACATGGAATATGCCATGATGGGGCATGCTCATTACGAATCTTACTTGACAAGTCTAGACATTCAAAAGGTTGAACCAAATATGGATGAAGAATGGAAAACAATGGGGTGGGATGGATCTATTGAATACAATAAGCTTAACTTGGAATATTGTGACAAGGGTTTGGTAAACACAGATATGGAAATTAAATTTGATCCTAGGTTGGATGTTAAAGAATTTTTTAGTGTGGAAGAAGTACAAAAGATACAACCAAAACATCAGAAAGTCAAGAAACACTATGTGAGCTCTGTTTTGGGCCAATGCAATGAAAACTTTATAGGGAAAATGCCTACTAATGGAATATTTAATCACATACTATTTAAGATGAATGAGATACATCATGCAAATGTGGGATTTCAAAACCTTAGATATAGTGGCTATGAAGGTCATTCTACTAGAAGGACCATTATATCCTTAACACTTATTTCACTAAATTGGGACTTATTCCAGTCCCAACAACTAAAAATATACTCAATATTGGAATCCAATATTGTTATTTTGGATTCCAAAATGTCAAATATTGGAATTATTTGCACTCCAAAATCACACATATCGGATTCCAAAATCACACATATCGGATTCCAATATCGCATATATTGGAATCCAGAATCACATATATTGGAATCCAAAATCACCTATATTGGAATTATATGTACTCCAAAGTCCCATATATTGGAATCCAAAAAATCAAATATTGGAATCCATTATACGGGCTAGCATCCGCTAGGCATTATTTATGATTTTTTATGTACAGAACATGTTTATGTTTTATAAGGGCTAAGAAGAAATTAGAACCATTATTTATGCTATGTTATATATAGAAAATGGTTATGTTTTAAATGGGCTAGCGATCGCTAAGCATTATTTATGCTTTGTCTTAGTGAAGCTCTAAAAAATAAGTTCCCTCGAATTTAGTTTTTGATCAAATATCATCCCGAACATCTTCTCTTGTCCTTCAATGGTTGCAACAAAGGCCACAATGTGGTGTTAAATTTGATACCCGTTTAGACATTTTTTAATCCTTTTTATCCATAAAATAGTTGCAAATCTTTGAAATAACCGTCACATATGACTTGCATATTTTAGATATGACTACCAGCTTTTTAATAGATTATTTATATATTAATTGTATTTAAAAATATTTAAAACTAATTAAGTATATATAGTATAATTTAATTTTTTTATGATGAACACCGTAAATAAAATACTTGCTTTTACAAATTTTCAAGGGCATTTTTTTCGATAACTCGCCACAGAAGAAGTTATTCAATCATATTGTCATCTTATAATCAATGAAAATATAAATCCTCCCAACTTATATTTCAACAATCTCAACATTATAAAATAGAGTTATGCAATATATTAATAATAACATATGAATGTATATATTGTTCACAATTTTAAGCATTACAATCATAACAACATTCTAAAAAATATAAATAGTTATTTAGAATTTTATTACTACAAGTATTTGATGCCCTTACCACATTCAATTCCCGAGACACTATTTGTGATATTTTTGTACAAATCTACCATCAACCATTTATCTTTTGTACAATATTTGTGTCTATCAATATTTTTTCTACACTACATGCCCATTGGGACATACGCCTTGAATAGAAAGTGTAATCTTCTCGTGATCCGGATGATAAAATTATATTTACAAGATCGAGCGTTAGGGGAAGAAAGTACGATGTTCTCACAGCAATTCATACCCACCATACCCACATCATAAAAATTTAGGAGAGTTTCCCTTTGCACCTAATGTAATACACAAAGTATTTTTCGAACTATATGAAAAACATTTCTACTCCAAAACTTTTCTAGGTATCTTATTATTATTCCCTCAACTATATTGCAATGTTCCTTTCCCCAAGTGAGTCTTGGATTCAATACAATCGATATTTTTATTGAATCCCGTTGATATATTTTTAACATCAGCAGAAATGAGATTGTCGGACCAGAATCCCAGTTCATAGTATGGTGATAATAATTTTATAAATTCTAACAGGCCACCTCACAGGTTGACAACTTTCATATTGAACCTAAATGACATCTTCCTATTGTATTTTTGTTTATCCCATATAGTAGGTCCTCCATATCCAAAATAAGTAAATAAATCTTATCATACCTGTAGGGAAGTAAACAAATTTTATTTTCATCATCCGCATATCAATTACACTAATTGAAATAAACAACATTTTAGCTTACGGCTAATAGTTACCGATTGAGATTACAACTTGGATTACGGACATTTATTGTTGGATCCAAGTGATGCAAGAGCTATTTTAAATAAAAATTCATCAATCCATAATCTATTTCTTCCTATTGAAAAATTGAGCATAATGTATTTGAAATAAACATTAATCAATTCATAATCAATTTCATGTTGTGGAAAACTTAAGTTGGATAAACATATAGTGGTTTTTGTGCTGATATGGTAAGTACAATATCAATTATTTTGTCTTATAATTCAAATTTAACGATCGTTAAGCTACGCTTATATTTTTCAAAACACTCTTCGGTGGAGAACAATCCTCGCCATCACTGGCTTTGAGGATTTACGATCGCTAGGCTATGCCATCATTGGCCAAATTAAACTTAGCTAGAAAACTTTTAAGGATGTTAGCAAAGTGTTGCTTTACATACATACGATCCGGATCAAGTCATATGTAGTTCTGCTTCGATGATTTTGAAGCTAAAACAATGTTAATTCAATGTAAGGAGTTAGTATGCGGTGAGTGAATCGGTGAAACATTGTAGTAGATGGTATGAAGTTGTAAATCGAGTGAGATATTGATGAATGTAAGGTTATTTATTCAAACCATTTCTGTATTGAACGTGGATGCATAGAGTCTGCTAAGCTCTATATAGTTCATTTTAAATTTTTATTATAGCTTACAAATGGATTTCCTTAAAAAAATTCTTTGACCCTAAGCCAAGCATATAAACTAATGTCTATTAGTTATCGTTTCCTATAAATTTGTGGGCCTTATTGTTTGTTTGCATAATCATTTATTTTTATAAATTTATGGGGCTTACTAGTGGTTTTATTTGTAAATTCACATGATTAACATACACCTGGCTCGATGGCATTTTCTGGCCACGTTGTGCTCGCATCCTCAACATCTATCATCCGAACTATAACAAAACATAACTTTGTTAAAATAATTGAAAACCATGGAAATGGAAGATAGAGCTCATTAAAATTATTTATTAAATGATTGAAAGTAAATCACCATGTTGAATTGGTTGTGTGGCGTCATGGTGAAACAATTGTACATCAACTTTTATAGCTTTGTGGTTTTCTACATAAACAATAATTGTATAAGTAGCATATTTAGGTTAAAACCCATTGAACAAAATCACTTATTGAATTTGTTTTCAGAGATGAATATTTCTTCATATGAGAATATTAATGTTTCAAAAACATCACTTGACTATGTTTCTCAACAATAAAAATGAAAGATAGTTTGGAATCCACCAATGCACCGAGAGTGACACTGCATCAGTAAAGCACTAGTACTTAGAGAAATTATGGAATGTAGTGTCCACTTCCCTTCGACACCATTTTGTTTTGTTGTTTTTGAGACCTGATTACTTCACTATGGATTTATTATGGCTTCTTGATTTAGCATGCTTTGGTAGATATCATAGACATTGGATTGTTATTGATTTGATCTTTATATGATGCATATGGTTTCTTGGTGGACATTTGATGACGATATTTGTATACTTTTTGGGGTTATTTATCTTAATTATGACATGTGATATATTTAATCATATTGAGTAGAACTTGATAATTTGACTAATGTGATGATCGTTTTGACATAAATGAAATGTGGAATAGAAATGTGCTAGAAAGTGTAAGTGATATCGTATTTGCATAGATGATAGTAAATCATGTGTCATTTATTTTATATTATATTATATATTTGGCATGAATGTTTTAATGTGGCCAATAGGCCGAAGGAGGTATTTTCATTGCTCAGTAGGTATATTATATTCACAACAATATTGGGGAGTGGAGACCAACCACATCGGAATTTGAGAAGAATCCAGCTAAGGTCACCATGGCAACAAGTAATTGTGTGTGTGTTAGAATTATCTGGTTAAGGGAAAATTGTGACCTAGGGGTCATGTGTTGTTTTGTTTTAATTTTCCTTTTTATTATGTTAGTATGTGTTGCTCTTAGTAGGTGAAATTTAACTTGTGTTATTATTCATATTCTTTGGATTGGAGTTTACCCCTTTGTTAGCCATGGGTTGTAGTGGCTTAATTAAGTTAATTTGAAATTGTCCTAAACTAATTAAAAGATGTGACCAAAAGAGAGTTCATTTATTAGGCTTGATTTACTTTGGATTTTGTGTGGAATGATGTGTGTTTGAGTTTTGAGTGTAGCACACTCTACCCCACATGGGAAACTCGAATTTGGCCTTAGAGGCCAAAATTCAAAGCTTGTGGGACAAGTCAAACTTGTCCCACACCTCTTAAAACCCCATGCCAACCCTACCTATGGGTTGGAAGGCCAAATTTAGGGTCTTTTAGGTGTTTTGGGGGGATAAAAGGGTAAAATATTAATTGCACTTCCTTTCAAAATTTAATTTTTTCCTTTGGGGGAGTGGGCTTAGTTGGAGTGTGTAAGGTGCTTGCCTTTCTTTCAACCACTTATTAATGGTGCATTGGAATATGAAGTTGACCACATGATGTGGAGTGGAGGGAAAAGGAGGTGGCATCCTACTTGGAGCCACATCATCCCTCCCTCTCTTTTCTCTATTTATTGGATCCTCTTGTTTTTTTGGGGGTTGGAAGGTTCATTTTTTTAAGTCTTTTGTATTTTGGAGAGGAGAGGGTTTTGAAGGAGTTGTGGATTTTAGAGCTTGTTGATACTTGTGGGAATTTTGTTGGAGCTTGTGGATGATTTCTTGGTCTTTGGAGGGATTGAGACTTCATACTTGGAGCAAGCTCTACCATGGAAAGGTAGGAGCTTCACCTTTGTTTGCATTATGTTTCTTTTTGTTATATGAATGTATATTTATGTTGTGTTGAATGTTGTTGTTTGAAATGCTTGTTGGGAATGGGTAGAATGCCTAAGTTGGGAGTGGGAGGAGACTATGGGGAGTTAAATTGAGGGAGGCATAAGAGATCATTTTCTTGAGGAGGGAGTTTGGGTTGGGTGCCCACCTTGTAAGAGAAATTCTTGCATTTTCTTCTTGTTTTTACTTTGAGGGAGCCATAAGAGTTGAGGGAGGCATAAGAGTGGATGGAGGGATAAGGGGTACTTGAGGGAGGCATAAGAGTTGTTTGGGGTATTGTGTTTTGCATTGGATGCTTTTAGGTGGCACACATTCCCATTGGGAGGCATAAGTGGCCTCCCCATAGGTCTTACTCTTATGGCTTTCTTGATAAGCCTTGTGACTTGTTGTTGTGATTGTTTTCCCTCTTGTTGTGTTGTTGATTTTGTTTTGAAGGATTATGGAATGAATGTGAAATTTTATGTTGAGTTATGTGGAAGCTAGTAGTGGTTGCCATGAGTTGGATTTTCTCCCATTGTAATGTGGTTGGGGCTTGGGGCCAATGGAGAGGATGGCTTCTCTTCTCCATTGGGTATCTTGGTTGGGAGGAGAGCATTGCCTCTCCCCTTATTTTGTTGTGAATCAAGAAAACTATGGAGGAGCCACCTTGTTGATGTTTGAAGCATTGGAACCTTGTTGATGACAATGTGAAACCACCTTGTATTTTTACCCACCTTGAGTGGAAGAAAAATGTAATATTGCTTTGTATTTTAGCTTCCATCATTGTAAATTTTGTTCCCACATTAAGTGGAAAATGTTGTAACAAGATTTTGAAGGAAAGTTGTATTGATGTTCATTAGTAAGGTTGTAAGGTGGATGGAATTGAAAGTTGAAGGAAAGACAATTTATTTATTCTCCTTTGCTTGGCTTAGAACCTCATTGAGTATGTTGATCTTGTTGAAATGTTGGTAGTTCTTGCTTTAAAACTTAATGGAAATATTTTTGAAACCCTCTTGAGGGATGTTGGGAAATTTACCTTAAAATATATATATATATATATATATATATATATATATATATATATATATATATATACACACACACACATTAAATTCCATTTTGTTGCTTAAAAGAGATGTATTGAAAAAGTGGAATGTTAGTGTATTTTCTCTTCTTACATTGTTGATGGAAAGACTTAAGTTTTTAGATAGCTTTCAATATGCCAATGAAGTAATTTTAGTTCTAGCTTTATTATGTTCTTCCCCATTTAAGAAATTATTGAAAATCCATTTACAAATTATTAAAGGAAATGAAATCAACCTATTTGAAATCCCATGCAATGTTTATTGAATTGTGTAGAAGGAAATTTTAATGCAAAGACTTTAAACTTATTAAGTTTATTACCCAATCCTCCTTAATACATAATAAGGAAACTAATATTTTCAATATAATTCATATCTAAGTAATATTACAACTAATGTATTTACTATTTTTAAGTTCTAATTATAACAATATACCATTAATATTTATTTGTATTAACAAAGTGTATTAATATGAATCGCAGCCAAGAAATTTATTAATTATTTATGAAATGGAACATACGTATGTACAAATAATGTATGCGCCTCCCAAGGTCTGTGAATGATCCTGTTTTTGCAAAGCAACTGTGCTCCATGAGTAATCTGATTTGAAACAGACCCACCTCTACGAATGAGGCGTCCATCTAATTGCAAAGCAAACTGCGCTTCATGCATTTTCTGTTATGAAACAGATCCACCTCTATGAGACTCCTTCCACGAGCTATACCGTAAATGCGACAGGATCTAAATAGAAGATCTGTGCAATAGATTTCCACCAGGTCTTCTGGTAATACTCTCACTGCTCCTTAATCGATTTTGATAAAATAACTTGAAGGCGAATCCAATTTGAAGATGCATTCGATGCATCAAACAGGTTGGATAACCCGCTTGTTGGAAGCGCTCAATAAGGGCTTTGTTTTCCGCTGCGAACCACCGCCGCCTGGCCGATCATCTGTGGCAGAGTCATGGTCGTGGACCCCCGCCATGGATGTACCTCGCAGCACCCAATGAAAGTGGAGGTAGGACGCCTGCTATACTAGCCCGTGGCTTCATCTCTAACCACTATTTTCAATCTAGCGCGGCCAGGCCAAGAAAAAAAAAAGCAAGAGACTGGACGTGGGGGGCATAAGATTTGCAAATCTAAGTGATTAAATGCTATATGCGGCCTAGCAGAGTGGTTAGCACGCTTAGAGGAGGGAGTCTTAAATTTTGGTAGGTGTTTGTTGAGCCACCCACCCCCCCAACCATAAAATTTAAGCATAGTTTGAAATGCTATACCTTGACAAGACTCTTGTCTTTTGTTTTTTTTTTTTTATATGTTTATCCTACGTTAAAGAAAATACGGATAACTATTTAGGTTAGTTTAAGTATTAAATACTATATAATATAATAGTGGTATGACATATAACATAATTTTCATATAATATTATACTAGATATAAACATGGTATTATGTATATCTAAATATATAAAGTCATACAATGTAATAAAATAAATTAGTGTCAAAGTATATATCTTAATGTATAATTCTTTTATATATATATATATGTATGTATGTATGTATGTATGTATGTATGTATGTATGTATGTATGTATGTATGTATGTATGTATGTATGTATGTATGTATGTATGTATGTATGTATTAAATCATGATATAATGTAATATAAATGGATAATAAAATATAAAAATAAAAATTGAGTGGTTAGTGTATTCATTTCATAATAAATTATATCATACTCTAAGGTTAACATCTAGAAATATTGTTATTATGATATTATTAGACATTAGACTAATTAACTCGAAAGATGACCCTTCTTAACTTTAGTGAAACGTTGAATGAGATAAATTTAAATATCATTGACCTTGAAGCATTATCGTGACTTTTGTAGTTTCGAGCCTGTATGCGGGCACACCCTTCAAAAAAAAAATTATTCCATAATTTTTCTAACTAAATCTAGGTTGTCCTTGAGTCTCTTGCGGGCGTTCTACGCGGCGTCACATGGAACAACATCGAGTGAATCTCATCAGAACTCATATGATCTTTCACAAAGAAAAGGATGGATATTTCCTTATAGGCCAATTTCACTTGCGATTCTTGATTTTTGTGGCGAGTTTCTCGATCCAATCCATAGCTACCTCTTCTTTATAATCATCATTATTGTCGTTATTGTGCACACAAGATATTGTGTACATAAGATAAATTTTTTTGAATATCTCATTTCTATCATAGAGTCTATAACATCCATATAGACTTGATACTCCAATGTATTTAACCTTTTCCATGTATCTTTGTATTGTGTCACTTAACATTTTTGATTAACCAATTGATATTAGAATAATAATAATACAATCCAACACATTGGTTTTGATAACTATTAGAAGCTCCATTATGACATCAGAAGAAATATCGCTAGCCAAATTACAAAAATCAGCGATCACACATTCAACATTGAAAGGATTAGTCAAAGGAATAGCTGATAAAGTTGATGGAAGCTGGAATGGATATGCACATTTACAAGAAAAATTGTTTGTGACTTTATCCTTTGGTGGTATATTTCCTTCTAGTGACATCACATAGTTTTCTAATATTTTCCAAGCTGCGATGGGAATAACTTCTTCCACCTCATTATATTTTTTCCAATTTGCCATTTTTCCCAATATGGGAATCAGATTTTCATTTTCCATTACTCTCTTCACCCAATAGTACATAAACTGGTAGTAGTGTGATTCATGTAATTTAAATTTTTCAATTACATTGGATTCACTATAAGATGTCAATACAATATTATTTGGATGCTTATTTCTCAAATAATGTAGAATTTTTGATCTCATTTTTTTGTCTTCTTTTATTCTCCGGTAGTAAGAATCAAATGTATCTGCTATTACAATAGCCTCAAAAGACCTATTTTATTTAGTATTCCTTTTCAACCCATCCAATTTTGATTTAGATGGGGCTATCTCTAATTAAGTCAAATATGTTTGTCTCTATATAGTAAACAACTTGGCATGTTTTGGAGGTGAAAGAAAACCATTTTTATTGAAGAAATGAAAAATAGAAGATGTTTTCTCATTTTTATACAATTTTCTTAGTATTGTAAATATACCATTTTGAATGTCTTCTGCATTTGAACATCCAGTTTTTTCAGAATCTATTAGAATCCCCAAATTCCAACCATATTTTGAACATGAATATGGTTTGTTGTTTATAGAGGCATGCATTTCCCATTTCTTGAACAAAGAAACATCCAACTCCATATCCATAATAAGACACTTATTGTTTTCAAAGTCGAAGCATTCCACCTGGACATGCAGTGTCCCCAAATCAATAACTTTGGATGATAAAATAATACCAATTGCTTCATGATTTTAATCTATAACAAAAAACAGCCACCGCAGTCGATGTGGTAGTTTTGAGGAAATTAAGTTCCATAAACCATTCCTCATATGTTTTCTTCCAACAAATACCGCCTACTATGAATGGAATTGTTCTAAATGGAGCACAAACAATGGAAGACATTTTACCTATAGGTAAAGTAAAATACATCAACAATTAGGTAATTTCGAACTTTAAAGTTAATTTTCATATTGTGTGTTAATAAATTTAAATAGTACCCTATCGGAAACCAATATCTAGAGTTATTTATTATCTATCATAATAGAGTAATTAACTTAATGGTTAGCATTGCTAGGCTTAGATAGGATATCTTATGTATCATTCAATCGGTTACAATAATTCATATTTTGTGGATCAAATCAATAATAACAGAATTATTCTAAAATTCTAAAATCTAATTATGATGCATTGAAAGATATGAAACCATTTGCACCTTTTGAAAGTATTACATATGAGTCGTACAAGCCATAACATTATATAGATGGCATGATAGGAACATTAAAAAATACACACTTTAGTGGCGGATAGAATTCTATTCAACTATAGTGCCCACTCCTCTTCGACACTTATTATATGTTAATTTTTATTATTGTTGACTTTAGACATGGATATTCCTGTATCATTTTGGTTTAGCATGATGTTAGATGATAGAGATATCCCGACTATTGATGTATTTTTATTCATAGTTGATTTTTCTGGTTTCTTAGAGATGTTGAGAGATGATTTAATATGATGATGATGATGTTGTTGGCATATATATTACTGAAATTCAGAATTCTAGGCATGTTGACTATGATATATATTTTGAACTGATATTGATATTGATAAAGGATAGAATCGAGATGTTGAAATTTTAGACAAATGATAGCATTGTTAGTAGAAATGATGAATTAGCTATATGCAGATGGTTATTGATTTATGTGCGTATATTTATCCTTGATGTTTTGATGCAACCATGAGGCCGAAAGAGTTATTATGTGATTTTGTAGGTTATTATATCACAACAATAAAAGGGGGATTAGAGACCAACCACAATGGAATCTTGGATGGATACAACAAAGGTCACCATGGCAACTTGTGTAATGTATTTGGGTCCCCATGGGAGGGATGTTATTTGTTTAGATTTTTATTGTTGGGGTGATTTGGGGATGTGAAAAATGGTGTCATTTATTAGAGTTTTTGGTCTTTTTTTTGGGAGAGATGCTACCTCCTATTGTGACCATGGGCATGTGTGCAATTCTTCCCTTTTATTTTATTTATTATAGAGTATGTGGTTTATTTTTGATGTAATTTATTTTATCATTGTTGATTAATGTTATTTTATTAAGTAAATAAATCATATTGTTAAGTGATTTGGGGATGTGAAAAATGGTTTCATTTATTATACTTTTGGTCTTTGAAGAGCTTGTTGTGATTTTAAGTTGAGTGTAAGTGACCTATTGGTAGTTGAACTACACTCTACCTTATCTTATAATTTCGGATTTGGGCTTAAGATCCATTTTTGAAGGCTTGTAGGGGGAAAATCTTAGCTTACCCCACACCTCTTAATTTAATATACCAACCCTACCTATGGATCGAGGGTCAAAAATAAACCCCATTATGTGTTTTTGTAAGACAAAAAGGTGGCATTTATTGCACTTTTATTACATGGATTTTAATTTTGTCCTTAGAGGGTGTGGGTTTGAATTGTGTGTGTAAGAGGCTTGGCATTCCTCTCAACAACAAATTTATTGTGTATTGGGGTTGAGTTTTGACTTGTGATGTGGGGTTGAGGATAAGTGATGTGGCATCCTACATGGAGAAACCTCACCCTCCTCTCTCCTTTTTCTATATATGCTAGTTTAATTGGTTGTTAGGAGGTTACTTCATTCATTTTTGTGCTCTTATAATTTTTTTTTTGGAGTTGGAGGATTTTTGAGTGCTAGTTGAAGTTTGGGAGCTTGTTGGAGTTGGATTGGGCTTGGTTTTAAGAGCCTGAAGATGTGAGATTCATTGATCAAGTTCTACCATGGAATAGTATGAACTACACCCTTGTTTTATTTGTTTTCTCTTATGTATATATTTGTATGTTATTGAATGTTTTGGTATGCTTGTTGGGTTCTTGGGTAGAATGCCTAAGTATGGTGTAGGAGAAGGCTATGGGGATTTTATTATGTCGAAAGGGAGAGGCATAATATTTTCTTTCATGTTTTGATCACCATTATGTTTGAGGGATTTGGGATCTTGGGTTGGGTGCCCCACCTTGGACAAGAAAATGATTGCATTTCTTACTTGGTTCTTATGAGGGAGACATAAGAGATTGTAGGGAGGCATAAGAGAATGTGGGAGGCATAAGAGGATCTTAAGGGAGGCATAAGATTTGTGTAAGAGTTTTGAGATGTATATTAGAGGGAATTAAGGTGGGCACCTAATCCCATTAGGAGGCATAAGTGATCTCCCCATAGATATTTGCTCCATTGGCTTTGCATTTTAAGCCTTATTTGATTTAATAAGTTGTATTCTTGTGGTTATATCTTGTGTTGAATGTTTTTAAAATGGTTGTGAAATTTTTTTTGTGATGTGGAAGCTTTGTGTAGCTGCCTCAATCATGAGTTCATTGGATCCATAATTTATTGCATTTTGGTTGGTGATCATAGGAATAACTGCTCAAACGGTACCAAATGAGGAGGATAGCTTCTTCTCCTCATTGGATTATTGGTTGGGTGGAGAGTGTCGCCTCTCCTATTTCGTGGGTGAGTACAACCTACTCAAGCCATTTTTGGTTGTTTTAATTGTGATTAAAGTGAAGACATGGTGGAGCTCTTGTTGGTGATATGAAATTTGGAGCATTTGTTGAAGTCCAAAAATAAATCCTTCTTTGTGAGAAAACCCTCTTGTCATTTCCACTTAAGGTGGAAGACTTGGAGTATTGTATTTTTAAAAGAAATGTTGCATTGTAAGTTTCATTTACCAAGTTGTATTATTATTTTTGAAGGAAGTTCATTAAATAATGTGTAATTTCCTTTCTCCTCAAATTGTTGTATATAAAGGAATGGATTAGAATGGATATCATGTTTAAAATTTTACTTGTAATGAAAAAGAAAGAGAAAGTTCATTATTCTTTGTGGAAGTTGCATTTTTGTAAGAGTGAAGGAAGAACATAGAAGTGTAAAATAATAATAATGTATTTTTAGTAAATCTTAAATGTATAATAGTTGTTGTGTTTTCCTTGAGTAAATGGTTGTAGTAGAAATGAAAAGATGCACTAAGTATAATAAGTTTCCTTGTTGATAGATTGCATTTTGTTGTAAAAAGGGAAACAATGATAATTAGAATTAGATTAAGTTTCATTTCTTACTTTGAGTTGAAAACAATTTTGTGGGAAAAATAATCTTATAGATGTGTTTCTTGTCACTATAGAAATAATAAATCTTTAAATGTAGTAATTCTAAGCATGGAAGGAATAAATGGTTAAACCCTTCAACTGGAGACTTTAGGAACATAGACTAAACTAAGGATAATCTTTAAAACACACTAGTAAAAAAAAATTTTGAAAAATTCATGGAATTGATGTTTCTATTTTTAAAGAAATAGGACCACCACCATGTAAAGCGGTGGTCTATGAACTACCACTCAATCAAGTCGGAGGTTTGTGAATTGTCACCCAAGTAGGGTGGTGGTCGGGACCATCGACCTACTTTGGGTGGTAGTTTCATCACTAATGGCGAGAAAAATACAAATCCGCGTCTATGCAAATTTAAACTTGGTTTAATTAAAAATTTAAGCCTACAAATTTAAAGAGGAAACCTCCAACAAGCAATAAAGGAATAAATTCATTGTTCTAAACTTGTAAATCTTCAAATGGGTATTTAAAAGCATTCAATCTCATGGATTTAAAATGAAGTAGGGTTTTTTCCCAAATAGTAAAAAAAAATTAACTAAATCACAACTCCAGATTTGGAGTGGAGACCCCTTCAATCTTCAAATGAAAGACAATACAATAATAAATCCTTAACCCAAACTAAACTAAGCTTGATTTTGTGAATTCCTCCATGGTTCTTCCTTCCTTTCTCCCATGGCTTCCATTTCTCCAACCTGCAAATTAAACAAAAGAAAAGTGACCAAATGAGGAGGCTAGGGCAAAGAAAAAGGTTTAATAAAATTTCATAAGGATAGTTAGGGTTAGTATAGAACCCTAAGATCTAGTGACCATAATGGATTTGATCCAAGGGTTGAGAATCAACCCTATAATTGTTAGGTAGGAATGAATATTATGGGTCTTTAGATAGATTAAAGGTATGTGTAAATGGGTGAATGGGGCCATTTAATACCCTTGTGTGTTAAGGTATTTATTTAGTTCTTAGTATGTTCTAGAAATTAATGAAATGGACATTAAATCTATTAAGATAATGGAACTAGAGTAACTAAGGATAAGGAATATTTAAATATGGGTTTGAAAGTTAATTCCTAAGGGGGAAACTATTTAACATAGTGAAAGAATTTACCGAACACTTATCTAGTGGTGAAAATTAAATTGACTATAGAACTGGAGTATGAACATTTAATTAATAATCTAGATTGGGTCTATCTTGTAAACTGCAACCTTGATAATAGAACTTAATCAAATGTGTATTAGATTTTGACACCTTTACAACCTTTTAAAACAAACAAAATTGCCACAACTTTCGGATAATTGTTTAAGGATTGATGTGGTTTTAGAACGTCAATTTTGTGGGCCTTACATCAACATATAAAAGAACAACCTAAAACAATTTTAAATCCATTTACACCTTTTTAATGATAAACCGTAGAGGGAATTAAGATGTAATAAAATTTTGTATTTTGAAGAGATTTTGCGGTAGCTTGGGATTTTTTGTTTTACAATACTATGTGATTTATGTGTATATCGGTCATACTATAGTAGTAGTGCGGATTAGATGCATGTAACAAGACTAATGAGCATGATTAAAGGATAGCGGAAAAAGATCTAATGTTTGGTATTTTGAGGAGAGTATTTGAGGAACAAATCACACTAACGAAGTTAGTGATAACTCATCATTTTTATATATAAGACAATGTGAAATATATGTTTATCGGACATACTTTATTCATTATGTTTAAATATTTATAACTACTCTAAGTATGATATTTTAAGTGTAGATCTTGGTGGGTAATTCCACAACAAGCTATCAAAAATGGGAAGGATTACACTTTTCCTAAATGTAAGTATGGCCCTCTTCATAATAGCCATTTTTGTGGAAACAATGCTCTCTATAAGGTCATAGTGGGTTAAACCTATTTGAGAAAAGATTTTATTATTAACAATGTTTTTTGAGTACCACTAAAACAAGGGTCTATTATCTCTTACTTTTACTATAAGTTATATTTACAATACTAATTGAAGAAATTTATTCCAAATTGTTTGAACTTATGTTAATTTATTTATAGTGTCAATCTTCTTAGGCTGATAACATTTAATGTATGTACACTTTTTGGCTTGTATCCATGACAGAAACAAGTTCTACACTATAAATCCTCGAATATGGATCAAGCATATGTATTTTCCATAAAATATATTGTTTGTAACATATAATTCACAACGTTTCATATCGAAAAAATTGTTTACTTAACGCTTAGTTTCATTCATTATCAAAAGTACTTGGCACAATAGATGCTAGTTTCAAAATTTTATTTTATTGGAAATTTCTATAAAATAATAAATCATGACCTAGTTGAGTGACCACGAGGATCCTACCCTTACGGTCATTATAAACATTATCTCGTATAATTTTGAATCGCTAGTATTTTCCATTGATTATAAATATATCATGTTGGTTGGAAGGTACCTAAGGAGACAATAGTTTCACTACATACCATATAGAGGTATCAAGCCTTACGTAGTTCCCATAAGGTATATTGTTTGAAACACATAATTCACATCGGATCTTATAAGAGAAAATACTTAGCGAATGCTAAGCATTTTTTCCTTATCGAAAGTAAAGGCATAGTGGATGCTAGGTTCAACAATTTAATAATTTACAAACATCAATAAAATAAAAGATCATGATCTAGTTTATTGGTCACTAGGCTCCCTCCATTACTACTAGTCATTATAAATACTATACGTATATAGCTTTGGGTCGCTACTATGTTTTCATCTATTTTTTATTAGATATTTAAACAATTTTTACAGGAGCTCAAAACCTGGGGATTGGAGGGATCCCACCCAAGTATAACATAGATCATACCATAAACCATTCAACCCAAACCAAAATAACAAAACACCTGCAAGCATGCAGGGAGACTAGAATCCCAAACGCCACACCAGAGACCATCGAGAAAAAAACCTAAGACCAAAACCAGACATAGCAGAAAAAATAAACTAGAGAAGTAGGTAGGCGAAGACCAGCCACCTTCCTACCTCCCAAATTCCCCACTTCATGAGCAGTCCGGAGGAGGAAGTTATAGGTAAAACTGAGCTTGAGACAAAGCCCCATGATGCCCTTGAGAAACCACATGAAGGCTGGTGCCAGGAGACTGGGAGATCCAATTTCTCAAGATGTTTCCCTTCAAAGAGCCCTTTCACACAAGAAGCATGCACCTCTTCAGAAAATTTCATAAAGACCATAATCCTAGCCAACAACTCCGTTATAACTTGTCGTGCCTCCTCTAAATATTTTCCATCTCAAACTAAGTCAAGAAAAGGTCGAGATCTACCAAATTCCTCTAGCGCTTCCACCAAGTTAGCTCGGTGTGCATGAGTTTAATGAAATGAATCACTATCACCCTGACCTACTCAATATTTTACCTCACTAACAATAGTCACGACATGAACTCGGGAAACCACCTCAAATTTAACACAAGAACGAACCAACTCGCTAGATATTCCACCCCCAAAATGCGAGTAATGACTTCCCTGACAAAATCTGACTCTTCCTAGAAAATAATCTGCAGGCGAGCCTACGAAACCTCCTAATGAAAGGCCATCTCCCTCTTCTCTCCATGTAAGAACAATAATGGTAGATCCTAAACTCCCATGGCAAATTGGAATGAAAATTGAACCATCATGTGTCACCAAGTAGAGATGAGATGGAAACAACCTGCATTGCCTCAAATTAAAGAGCCTTGGGGCTCACTTCCTAAGCAATAATTTATTCCAAATCCTCCCATTCACTCACATGCTCATAAATAAGAAATAAAACCAACTATAACCAAAATTGGTGTGCTCCTTTTCATTCAATGAAAAATCCATAAATCCTTAAGCCATTATTCCCGATCAAACCTTAAAAACAAAAAATACCCAATACACTAAAACTCAATAAAACATACCCAAAACAAAATCGCTTCTTTCTCGATCAATCCTCTAGAATCTCCACCTTTCCTCCATCGATATCGATTGTAAATCCTTGGGATCCTTACCTTTGAAAATACACACTGGCGTGAAACACACATACCCAAAATCTCCTTCATAGTTCCCGCAAGATGATTTTCCATGGATCGGGGCTTCACGACCTTCCCAATTTCAATAACATCTTCCAACAATATGTTCTGATATGTTTAATGTTTTTCATTTTTTTCTTGTCATGTTCAAGTTCATTCAGGATTTAATCACTAAGGAAATCTACTCGGGAAAAACTTTAACTTTGGCTTGAAACTTTATACAATGACCTTCATGGTAACCCTCAAACCCTTCCAATCTCTTGCAGTCTCCTTTACAATTTCTTGTGATTTTCTTCGGTGAAATACCCAAAGGACCAATTTTAGGGTGCCAATGAAGAGGCCACTCAAACTTCTCGTGTTGTCACATGGAAAAACACCTCCACAACCTAAGATGGTTCCAAATTTAGTGGCCTCTTACCAAAATGGAAGACTAGGAAAAACCCTACGTCTTTATCTGTACTTGGACTTAAAACTACTTAGTGCTATTCTCTTTTGTTTTCTTTTTTAAAGTAATATATTTTGTTATTTATTAGAGTGATTAAGGTGTAATATTAAAGGTAGATAAAAAAATTCCTATTTTTGTGCCTACTGCAATATTAAAGGTAGGTAATATTTTTTTCCTATGTTGTTATTTCTTAGAGTGATTGAGGTACATGAGGATCAAACCTTGCATAGTTCCCATAATGTATATTTTTTAAAACACATAATTCACATCGGATATTGTGGGAGAAAATGCTTAGAAAATGCTAAGCATTTTTCCTTATCGAAAGTAAGGGTATAGTGGATGCTAGGTTTAATGAGTTTAATATGTTGAAAAAATGATAAAATAAAAGATCATGCTCTAGTTTAGTGGTCGCTAGGCTCCCACCATTACTAACAGTCATTATAAATATCATACATATATAGCTTTAGGTTGCTTCGTGTTTCCATCTATTATATATTAATCACAAGACTTATTGTTTGTAACATACAATTCACATTTGTTTTTAAGAGAGAAAATGCTTAGAAACCACTAAGTTTTTGTATGTATTCAATGGAATGCCATAACCTAATGAATTGATTGGTATAGCTTAGCGGTCATTAGGTTCCTACCTTTACCTCTTATCAATATAAAAACTATCTTTCAGGTATATTATTTGAAACACATAATTCACATCAAATATTGTGGGAGAAAATGCTTAGCGAATGCTAAGCATTTTTTCCTTATCGAAAGTAAGTGCATAGTGGATGCTAGGTTCAAGAATTTAATAATTTTAAAGCAGCGATAAAATAAAATATCATGCTCTAGTTTAGCAGTTTCTAGGAGTCCACCATTACTACCAATCATTATAAATACCATATATATAGCTTTAGGTCGCTTTTTTGTTTTCATCTATTATGCAGTACTCACAAGACTAATTGTTTGTATCATATGATTCAAATATTTTATTATTAGAGAAAATGCTTAGTGACTGCTAATATTTTGTACGTATTGAGTGAAACATCATAACCTATTGAATTGAATGGTATATATTAGCAATCAATAGGCTTCCTACCTTTACCTCATATCAATATAAAGACTATCTTTATGGTTTTGGATCGTAGCCTTAATATGTAGTTCCCATAAAATACATAGTTTTCAACTCATATTTTATCTTTTTTATAATAAAAAAATGCTTAGTGATCATTAAGATCCTTTACTTATTGAAAAAAACCGCATATCAGACCCTAAGCTCAAATGTTTCTTATTTAGAAAGTAGACTAAAATAATAATTCACGGTTTATCTTTAGCATTTACTAGGATCCTACCTTTACTGTTATCCAAGTTTTCCCCTAAGGAAAAATTGGACAACATGACCTTGCGGGAAAAAAATGGCGGAAGTCATTCGGCCATGCGAGCTTACAATTTTTTTCTAGAAGATCAAGTTGTAGTCAAGCTCATCATGTAAATGCAATGATCGGAGGATGAATGTCTAAAGAAACAAAAGAAGAAGATCAGAGCTCAAGAGGAAGATAATGGAAAAGACTCAAAGTTTTAGACTTTGCATTTTTGGTACTTCAACAAATAGGGAAAAAAATGGTCGATAAATGTCCAAAGTCTAAAACTCTAGAAGTCTGAAATTTTGGACTTTCGGGTTTCAAGACTTCGGAACTCTCAGAAAGCGAGCTAGAAATTCAGAGAAAAATGTCTAAAGTCTGAAACTCTAAAATTTAATTTTTAGACTTCGAGTTTGAGACTTCAAAACTCTGAAGCATAAAAATGGAAAAAGGAAGAAAAAAGTCCAAAATCCCGAAGTCCAAAAGTATGAATTTTGGACTTTCAGGTTTTCATGTTTCACAGTTTTTGGGATGCGTTCCCAGGTGAGAAGATAAAAGGTCCAAATTCTCGAAGTCTAAATGTCCAAATTTTTGAATTCGGACTTTCGAGATTTCGGCATTTGGCATTTGAGTTTGTGGGTAAGACAAATGGAAAAGGACAAGAAATGTCCAAAAATCCAAAGTCTAAAGTTTTAAATTTTCAGACTTTAGACTTTCAGGATTTTGTACTTTGGAGTTTTGGAAGTCTCAATCCCTAAATCATAAAAATCACTCAAAATGTCCAAAACTCCAAAACATGAAAGTCTGAAATTTTAGACATTCAAGATTTCAAGTTTTGAACTTTTAGAACTCTCAAGCAATTTAATGGATGAACAGTGTTTCCATATCCAAAACCAAAAAGTCTGAAACTTTGAATTTTGGGATTTCGAGAGGTTACATGCTTTTAGGACTTTCAGAGCTCTTAGGTCATCTTTCACGAGAATGGCACCTCGATCTTGAGATGGCCATATATTTGATTGAGAGCTCGGATTTAAGTAAGAGAGGACTTTTGGAAAGATCTCGCGTCTACTACACAACTACAACTAGATATATAGATTTTGGTGAGACCAAGTTCTTCAAAAGTGAAAAATAAAGTTATCCTTTTTTAGAGGTGTCTCGGGTTTCTCACCTACCACCATTGATGAGGTATGGGATTCATTTATTTCCCAACAAGGAATAGTAATGGAGGCATGGGTTTTGTAGTAGAACCCATCATTGTTGTAGGAGAATTCAATGCTCTTTTGGGTGGTTGAGGGAGGATTTTGGGTTTCTTCTCATCTCCTTCTCTCTTTCTTCCTATATAGTGTAAGGAGGGAAATTTTATAAAGGTTGGACATTTTGGATTTTCCCCTCCCTTCTTCTCTTCTGTGCAGATGAATTTGTGGAGTTCAAACCTCCCATTAAAATTGTAATGCAAGCTTGTGCCTCTTAGCCATTGAAGTGTACTATATCAAAATTGTGAAGCAATGATACATGTTTGTGGATGTTTTCAACCCTCTTGTGTTCATTTCCTTCATGTGATCTCTCATTGCAGTTTTGGTTATCTATGAAGTGGTGGTTGTATTACATTTCAATGATTTATGTTTAATGGCAAAGTAATTTTTAGTATTCCTTTGGTGCAACAACTTTGTTAGTTTAGGTTTATTTTCTTGCATCTCCTTAAATTTGTTTCCTTGGAAAGTTAGAGTATATTTTAGAGTAGATCCTCTACAATATGAATGTGTGCACTGAACAAAGGAATAGGAACCAACCTTCATCAGAGAGATCTCTGATTCATAAAGTCCCTCACTTTGGGATAAGCTCCATGTTATGCAATCTCATTGATATTCTCAACCCATTGAGTTGCAGACATTTAGGGGTGTTATGATTAAGCATCAATAGTTTTGGCATGCTCGATGGGACCAAGAGGTCATTGCACACGCTTTGAAGAAATTTTCAAGAAATTCGGACTTTCACGAAATTACAAGTTCTCAAATTTCAAATTTTCACCTCCGAGACTGATTTTGATTTTCAAAATTTCAGATTTTTGTTAATTTCGGGTGTCAGGTTTTAGAACTTTGGGTTTTAGGATTTTAGAATTTTAGACTTCTCCAAATTTCAGGTTTCATGTTTTCAGACATTCAGAAGTCTTGTATTTTTGGGTTTTTGGGACTGTCATTCCAAATCAATTTTCAACCTCTAGAATATCAAACATATAGGTCCTTTAAATTTTACTTTCTATTCTATCAAGTTTGGTGTGTGACTTGGCAAAATCAGCCTTCTAAGGCTTGTTTCCCAACACATCTGGTGACTCCATTTAGCCTAAACAAGCCAATCTCTAAAATTATAGACCTTTTCTCATCCATTTCCACCCATCTTCATTCATCTTTCTTTCCACATCTTCCATCTTCTTCCATTCCATGAAGTTGTGCAATCATGACTTCATTCCCATCTTGGAATTCACACTTGCAGCAACAATAGTGTAGTACACCTCCAATGTATTTCTCATCTCCTCCAAATCAGCATTATGATCAGATTCACAACCATCATGCTTACCCATATGAGTAGTGTCAAAACTAGTTTGGCTATGGAGCTTATCAAGAGCAAGGGTATGCATATGATGATAACATCTATATGGAGAATGTTGACCTGCTGGAGAAGATTCAAAGAATGGAGGCTAACATGGTTCAGTCTCGGGCTACAACACAAATGAAGGCATTCAAAATTGGTTTCATAAGGCATCTTGTCCATGGGAAGGCCCTTTTCCAAGACACTATAGCCCATAGGAGAAGCTTGACTTCATTGTTGAAATGTTGCCTCAACTTGTGCATGGTGGAAAGAGGATATTGAGGCATATGAGAAAAGTGCAAGAGAACCTTATCAATGGGTAAGTCAATCACCAGCTCTTTATGCTCCTTTTTCTTTGTCCCAAGCTTTATCATTTCAGTAGTGTCAAGATTCAAGCTCATTGTATGCTGCCCCAAGTGTTAATTTCCCTTCTCCATCTTCTAATCTTCCATCTCATCTCAATTCCTCTACCCTTTTCTCTTCCAAACAGCCATTCCCTCCAAAGAAACAAGAAATTCCACTTCCTCCACCACCACAAACAATCAAAAAATAGTTGAAACCCCATCCACTCCTCTCTTGCCTTCCCAATTCCATGTTGGGAAGAAATTCCAAAAACTAGTCAAGGAGAACAACAAGAAGAAGAGCCAAACAAAGAAGAAATGATCAAAATCTTGGTAAGCTTGGCTCTTAGATTTGGGATAGAAAAATTCCTTTGATGGTTAAACCTTTAGAGGAGGCCGGGGTCAAACCATAGGTGGTGGAAGTTGAGTTTGCAGTAGAAGAAGAACAAGAACAAGAAGATCAAAAATTTGTTTTCTCTGAATGCGAGTGTCCATAATGGCACTTTGTCTAAAGAAGATATTGATCTAATCTAATTTGAACCACCATTCATGGGGAGGAAGAAAAATCAGCTCCAAGTCCCATTGAAGAGGAGCAACTAGAATAGATTGAATCAGAGTTGAAGCCACTTGATGAAGAAAGAATTATTGAAGATTTTTTGCTTTCATTGAAGGGCTGATTTGATTGATGAATCCATGATGGAGGAGAGCTATCAAGAATACCTTTCTACCCCAAATAGTCCTCTAGAGCAGAAAATTGAAGATTTTGATTTGACAAATTTCATGCTAGAGGAAGAGGCTATCCAAGAGCAAGTTGGTCTTCAAGAAACAATGGAGGAACTCTAGAGCCAACAATGTGTTGCAGAAAATTATAATGATGCAAGAGTGACTTCATTGGATGTTGCAATCAATAACAATGAGATGTAGATTGAGGAGGAACTCCATATTGCTACATAGGAAGGAAAAGAGTATGAGGGCACATATCTTCCACATCATTCACCCAGGAAGGTCCATGGGAAGACTCCATTCTTGGAGTTGAATTTCAAAACAATGGGCACATCCATCAGATCAGACCTTGCCCAATCAGGTACTTGGCTTCATTGGAGCTAAGGGAGAATTCAAAACTAGTCATGTCCATTTCAGGGCATGAGGATGATATAAAAAGCACCAAGGGTCACCATCAACACCTCCAAGAGTCCAATGTCAATAAACTTGAGGAGGTATTTTTGATTGATGTTGATACTTTTATTATTTGGGTGGAGGATCAACCTCTTGTCATTTTTTCACTCATAATAAAATCCATGTTCAGCCAAATCATATACATGGCTGCCTATTTTGAGAAAGGGAAGCTACTTCTCCTGCCAATTTGCATAGGATTTGTTTGAGTTCCCTTTACTTCCGGTTAGCGTATAGTAGGTAGGTTTTCTTTCAGTTGAATAATTACTCATGAAAATCTACATGTATTACTCAAGTCATGTATGATTTATCTTGTATACATAGATTTTTTTGTATTGCTTCGATCAGTGTAGTGCATCACACCCTTCAGTTTTTTCAACAAGAACCTCATAATTGCATGTGAGCAGTCATTTTTTTCAAAGAAAGTAAATGCAGAGAAACTAAACTCAGGTGCCATGATAGTCCATTCTAGAACAAGTGAATTCCTAAGTCATGACAATTTTCTACTCTCAAAAATCTCATCTTCAATATTTTCTTATGAAAATTGAGAGTGCGGACAACAAGGCAAGCTTAGGATCACCAAGTGTAAGTAGTCGGGTTCAAGTTTCAAGAACAAGATCAGTATCAAGATATCATTCATGACTCCATGCCCAATGGATACTTCAAGGAAACTGATCTTTCACCTAGCGGGAAGGTAATCCCACGAGTCACCAAATTTTATCCAATTTTTCCCCTCAAGAAAAATTGGACAACACTGACCTTGCATAGGAAAAAAGGAGGAAGTCATTCGACTATGCGAGCTCACAGTCATTTCTAGAAGATCAAGTTACAGTTGAGCTCATCATGGAAATGCAATGGTGGGAGAGGATGAATGGATAAAGAAAAAGAAGAAGAAGATCATATCACAAGAGGAAGAGAATGGAAAAGGCTCAAAATTTTCAGACTTTACATATTTGGCACTTTGGAAAAAATAGGGCAAAAAATTGTCAACAAATGTCAGAAGTCTAAAACTCTAGAAGTCCAAAATTTTGGACTTTCAAGTTTCAAGATTTCGAAATCTTAGAAGCACGGAGTTGGAAAATTGGAGAAAAATTTCCAAACTCCAAAAGTCTAAATTTTCATACTTTCAAGTTTAGACTTTCGAAATCTAGGCATAAAAATAGGAAAAAGAAAGCGAAAACTCCAAAATCGTGAAAGTTCGAATTTCAAACTTTCGAGATTTCTAGGTTTCATGGTTATTGGGATGCATGCCCGGATGAGAAAAGAAATGGTATGAATTCTCAAAGTCCAAATGTCCAAATTTTAGACTTGGACTTTGAGATTTTGACATTCGGCATTTCGAGTTTGTGGGCAAGAAAAATGGAAAAGGACAAGAAATGTCCACAACTCTAAAGTCCAAAGTTCCAAATTTTTAGACTTTGGAGTTTTAGAAGTCTTAAACCCCAAATCGTAAAAAATATTCAAAATTTTTGAAACTCCAAAATGCAAAATTCTAGAATTTCATACTTTCGGCTTTCAGGTTTTAGACTTTCAAACTTTCGGGTTTTGGACTTTTGGAACTCTCAAGCAATTTTGCGGATGAACAATGTTTCCATCTCCAAAACCAAAATGTCTGAAAGTCTGAATTTTGGGATTTCAGAGGTTGCATGCTTTTCGGACTTTCAGAGCTCTCAGGTCATCTTTCTCAGAATGGCACCTCGACCTTCAGATGGCCATATCTTTCGATTGAGAGATCAAATTTGAGCAAGAGAGGAATTTTTGGAAATATCTCGACGTCTTCTACACAACTATGACTAGATATATTGATTTGGTGAGACCAAGTTCTTCAAAAGTGCAAAATATAGTTCTCACTTTTTTTTTGAAGGTGTCTAGGTTTCTCACCTACCACCATTAATGAGGTATGGGCTTCCTTTCTTTGCCCAACAAGGAATAGTAATGGAGGCATGGATTTTGCAGTAGAACCCATCATTGTTGCAGGAGAATTCAATGCTCTTTTAGGGTGGTTGAGGGAGGATTTGGGTTTCTTCTCATCTCCTTCTCTCTTTCTTCCTATATATTGTAAGGAGGGGAAATTTTATAAAGTTTGGACATTTTGGATTTTCCCTCCCTTCTTCTCTAGTCTGTGGATGAATTTGTGGAGTTCAAACCTCCCATTAAAACTGTAATGCAAGCTTGTGCCTCTTAGCCACTGTAGTGTACTATATCAAAAATTGTGAAGCAATGATACATGTTTGTGGATGTTTTCAACCCTCTTTTGTGTTCATTGCCTTCATGTGATCTCTCATTGTAGTTTTGTTATTTGTGAAGTGGTGGTTGTATTACATTTCAATGATCTATGTTTAATGGAAAATTAAGTGTTCAACATTCCTTTGGTGCATCACCTTTGTTAGTTTAGGTTAATTTTCTTACATCTCCTTAACCTATCTCCTTAACAAGTTAGAGTAGGTTTTAGAGTAGATCCTCTACAATATGAATGTGTGCACCTGAACAAAGGAATAGGAACTAACCTTCATCCAGAGAGCTCTCATGATTCGTAAACTCCCACAATTTGGGAGAATCTTCATGTTATGAAATCACACCGAGAGTCTCAACCCATCGAGTTGAAGACATTCACGGGTGCTTGTGATTAAGCATCAAAATTTACCTTTTCTCATTTTAAACACTATCTCTGTAAATTTGTGCATCACTAGGCTTAGTATATAGTTGCCACAATATACATGGTTTTCAATACATATTTTTTCATCATTTCTTAACAAATAAAAATTCTTAGCACCCATTATGCTCCTTTAATTATTGTGAAATGGCATATCGGACCCTACGCTCATACATTTCTTCTTTTGAAAATATTCATACAAGTAACTCTAATTATACAATCTTGGATCGGTAGCCTTATTATGCGTGTTCAAACTTGCCATGTGACACATTCTAATTAGATAATTAATTTAAATTAGCTCACAATATAGCAAACAATGTAGAAATTAATTTTGATAAAGAATAGAAACGTAAACATGTGTATACTATTCTAATAATCTTCAAAACTATGTTTAGGATTTATTTCTTCTATTTTTATTTTAATATGTTTTTTGGCTATGATTGGATCATTTATATGTTGTACAATATATTTTTATTATGTTTATATTATTATAGGATATAGACAATGAAAAATGTTTTTTTTAATTTTTAAACCATGGGAAAATAAAAATAGGGAAATACAAATTCCCCCACATTTTTAGATATTTGAAATTTCAATAGCCCACCCTTTTGCTTTTAGAGGGGGAAAGTGAAAATTTCAAATTTTTGTATCCCACTCTTTTTCTCTTTTTGAATTTTCTTTCGTGAAATGTGCTAAAAAATTATTAAATACCTTAGAGAAATATTGAGTAGGGTTTCGGATGTTTTCGATCAATCAGAAAAGCATGTCTTCAAAATAAAGAAATATGCGTAAACTGTTGATTGTGGGGTTGAGTGTTCAAATCTAGGTTTTTTTCATGTGATTATAATCTTGTTCACAGAGAAAGGAACACAAAATAAGAACATAAAGGATGAACACAAAGGACACACATGAAGGAGGATAGCAACAGAGGTTACAAAATGGATCACGATGATTGTTTGAATGAGATAGCAGATGGAGGTTTCATAGACAGCATAAAGCATGAAATCATTCCAAATATTACTAAACCATGTATTTATAGTAAAGGTATACCTTTTTATATTGTGGGATATATTAGTTTCTCTGTAGTTTAATGGTCCCTATGTTTTGCATTATGGTCCAATCGTGATCCACACAAGCCCTATTTTTTTCTACTAAATCGTGCTCCATAGTCAAGCCTTTTCTTTTGATCTCCATGCCAAACTGCCTTGTTCTTCATGAAAACTCACTTCTTTTTGGCATTAATGAAAGTAATTTTGATCACTTTTCTTCTCTAGTAATTATTTATATTTAACACTTCTCCCATTTCCGCCATTCTATGTATCTCTTTGGCTATTTTTGTTTTGATTTTTAGATTTCATCCTGTGATTTTTTTAGGATAATGATAGCTTCTCACACGGTCACCTTATTTTTAATTTTATTTTTGCTACGAAAACCAAAAATAGTTTAATGTTATTCATCAAGATGATGCAAACAAACCTCGCATTAATTAATGCATATTACATTTTATACATGGTTTCCAATTACATATTTTAGGAAAATATATGAGGTTTAAAAATTAATTCAAAACTATACAACTATCTTATGAATTCAATTGTATGATAATTATTTAAAATTATATACATTTTTCCATGTAGAATTAACCAAATGTAATGTCTTCATCATTTTTATGGTATGTACATTGGAAGTTAAAAATAGTATATATGCAATAATATTATTAAATTTAATTTTAATCAATATTCATTTTATAATTAATATATTCTTCCTTTTGAGCACGTTGAAATATGCCAAAAATTAACATAGCTTTGAGGCTACACATGATATAATTAGTTATTTCGACAACCCGTGACAAAACCCCAATTCTATTTGGAATTACATATAGGATTTTACACATATATTTATATATTTGTTATATAAATTATGGATTTATTTGTTATCATTGTATCTTTTCAATATGATTTATTTTCTATGAATAAACTCTACCATACAAAATTTTGTCTACCCTAGTGTAAATAGGATATAATTCTAATTTGGAAAAGAATTTTTTTCCTTGGCACCTCATCGGTTGTTGTCATTTAGGAAACACAACATTTTTTGGTCCTAGCAATCACTTTTTTTCTTTGTCAGCTATAATTTTCATAGATATTAAAAATTTAGATTTATAAAACAACTTCATTTTGAACATGATATATTTACCTATTAAAGATACGATTTTACACGTATATTTATGTATCCATTATATAAATGCCAGATTTATTTGTTATCTTTTATAGCTTTTCAATATAATTTCTAGAAAACATTAATATTTTAGATGTATAACATTTATGAACATGATATATTTACCTTTAGGAATAACTTAGTAGCCACTCAAGTGGAATGAGTAGATCACATTCTATTTGAAAACTTGTAGTATAACTTCTTGGTCGCTAGTTCAAGTTTCTTTTCTTGTCCTAAATGTAAAAATATTTTTCCTTTAAGTATAGCTTAGTGGCTACTAGGGTACAATGAATCCAATTCAATACATGTACTATTACATAAATTCCAAATTTAGTTTTTATCGTATATATAAACTCCTTTTTGAATATGATCTAAATGAAAAATGTTGCCTACTCTAGCGACCACTAGGCTATAATTCTTATTTGGATGAATTCTTCATTTACCTTTGCAAACTCAAGGATAGGTGGATTTTGTTATAGGCAACACACTTTTTTGGGTCAAGTGATCGATTTTTATTTCTCTCGTGTTAAATACACTTTGTTATTTTTAGGAAACACACTTTTTGGGTCAAACGATCATTTTATTTATGAATAAGAATAGCTTAGTGGCCACTAGGCTTCATCGATTATATCACATTGTATAGCATTAAGACCTTATGGTGGGTTGGATTAAACAAATTAAATTAAAATAGTTTCAGCTAAGCGGGCACTATGTACTTCCACAATATAATATTTCGAGCTTAGTGGGTGCTATAATCTATCCAGCTACCCAATTATATTTTGAGCTTAGCGTCCACTACCTTATGACGCAACCTAACATTTGGATATTAGAATTCTCTAGGTTTGAGTAAAAGAAAGTAAGATATTATAATCATAGCGGCGGTGTAGGTTATGTAAAACAATAATATGATCTTAGTGAATATTGGTATTAAGAGCTTAATAGTCATTGGCTTATTCCACAACATATTATTTGGGTATTGATTTGCTAGGTTATGTATCTCAAACATGATATTTTATTTTAAATTAAGATATTTCACGCTTAACATGCACTAGGTTATCTCTTAGTATAATCATTGGAACCTAGTGGTAGTAAGGATTTGAAAACTAAATTGAGGTATTAAGACCTTAGTGGCCATAGGCTATGCCATAATATAACCAAAATATATTTTGATCTTAGTGTCTACTAGCTTATGTCTCACATAATATTTGGATCTTAGAAGTCTCTAGGTTTCAGTAAAAGAAAGTAAGATATTATAAGCATAGTGGTGGGTAGTTTATGCAACATAATAATACGATCTAAGTTATTACTAGTATTAATATCTTAATGGCCACTATGTTATTCCACAACATATTATTTTTAATTAATATATTTTGAGCTTAACGCATGCTATGTTATGCTACCACATAATCATTGGAACCTAACATTAGTTAGGATTTCAAAACTAAATTGAGGTATTAAGAGCTTAATGGCCACTAGGTTATGCCACAATATAGTATTTGGGTACTCAATTCACTAGCTTATGTATCAAAACATTATATGTATCATAAATAAGATATATATAAATTAGATGAATTCATTATATGATTTTAAGATTTTAAACTAGGATATTTCAATGATAAGTCTTGAAAAAAAGTACATGAGGAACCAGTCCATGATAATTCTTCCAAAGTAGTGGACTCCCATGATGATTACAAACAACTTATCTTACTAAATATATGCCAAAATATGGGGAAGAGTTGTAATCAGCTTCACTTCACCCACAAATACTTCTTATATCTATACACTTCGCTATATAGACGGCCATTCCACCCTTAATAAAAAACTAAAGACAAATTTATCTAGGAAATATTAGGTTATT